>JAPYYJ010004294.1:0-10589 GCA_028533885.1 Nasua narica
TATGTAAATTCTGCTCCATTCTGGGTGGACCTTTCTATGGTATCTGCCTACTGCCACTTCCAGGCAGTCCCCCTTAGTTATCTAGCCTGAAGCCCTTCTTTAGGCCGCTGTGGCTTCAGAGCAAGGCGCCTGGGTTTGAAGATGGAATACAAAGGAGTCTGGGGCCCCCACAGCTTCCTCTGAATCTTCTGTCTTCCACAGAACACCTCTTCCAGGAAGTCTTCCCTGTTTCCTTCCGCAGGCCCACCAGGGTCTCCCCTTGAGGCCTGGGCAGCAGAGGCAGTGAGGTTCCAGAACCGCCCACATTCCCCTCCCTGTCCATCCAGAGACCTGTCTTGTTCCCTCCTATTCAGTAACATCCTCTGTCTTCTGTTGTTTCAAGGGACTTGATGCATGACTGGTTTCTGGATGGTAAGATTGTCCCCCAGGGCAGGGACAATCCCCGCTAGTCTTTCGTTCATTCATTTATTCATCTGTTCCTCCCTCCCTCGTGCAGGGAGCACCCGCGGAGTGCTAGGTCTGTGGGGAACGCTGACATGTCAGGAAAGTCCATGTGTCTGGCCCCACGCGGGGATGGGCAGGGCAGACGCTGTGCCACAGACCCTGGCCATGTGATGTCCCAGGTGTGGGTTGTGTGAGTAGGACTGTGGCGGGGCGGGGAGGTGATGCTCGGACAGTGGGATGAACAAGGCCAGGTCTCCATGTGGCACCAGGTATGGAAGGGCGATGATGAGGGAGCTCTGGGCTGCTCTAGACCCATCAGCCTCAGCATTCTCAGCCCTGCTTCCTCCCCTCAGCCAACTGGCTGCCTCCCCAAATTGCCTCCAAACCTCCTGAGCGGGCCAGAGGGGGCTCAGGCCCCAGAGCAGCACCCTGAGCCTCCCTGTGTCTTCCCAGAACCCCACACTGATCTTCCAAGGGTACCCAGGAGTGAACACCACACAGCTGCCCGCCTTCACCACCCAGAACCAGTTCCTCGACTGGGCAAAAACGAAGGGCTCCATTGCTTCCGTCGCTGAGCTGAACGATCCTCAAAGTGTCCTCCTCCATCTGGACCAAGGTCAGCTTCCCCCGCAGCCTCTATGGACTTAGGACTTGGCTCTGAAGAAATGCAAATTCTTCTGGCCCATTTCTCAGATGTGGACACTAAGCCTCCAAAATGAGATGTGATTTGCCCCAGGTCACATATAACAAGTCAGTGCTCTATTGGGACAGTAATTTTTGGCCTAGAAAGCCACACTTTTATTTATTGTGAACCTACTACGTGCTCAGTCCTATGCTAGGCATTTGGGGACTCTGCGCAGACAGACCCAGATCCTGCCGTCCTGGAGCCAACACTAGTGAGGAGATGGCAGTAAATATGTACACAGACGAATGAATTCCATAATTTCATAATTTCAAAATAATTGAATAATTATAATTCCATATAATAATTCCAAAATAGTTCCATAATTTCAAAAATTCCATAATTTCCAGTCTTGGTAAGTGCCATAGGAAAGCAGGGCTGGACCCCTAACAGGTGCCATGGGTTCATGCTTTTATTAACCCTGTGTCCACAGATGAGGAAACAGGCGAGGGCTTGCCCCCAGTTGCTTGGCAGTAAGTGGTGGAGGGGAGATTTGAATTCAGGTCCTCCCAGGCGCCCCACTTCTTTGCTGCTCCATCCTGCCCCCCTTTACTGTGGGCGAGGGTGGGCCTCTGTATTAGTGCCCCGCTTTTCTGGGAGGGAACTGAGGTGCGCTTGTCCCTACAGCCCCGAGGGCACCTTCCTCCTGCAATCTGGAACCTCTTATGGACATGGGACACACTCTCGAATGGAGCCCGCTCACCCCCGCCTCTGTCCGGGGCTGCCGGTTGGAAGGTGTGCCTGGCCACAAGGAAGCGCACATCGTGAGAGTCCTGCCAGGCACCGAGGCCTGGTAAGGGTGCCCGCTCCCCACTCCCCGCTCCTGCCCTCTCCCCTCCTCCCCCCACTGCCCCGCCCCCACATTAAGCCCCGCCCATTCCTGGCTAGGTAACCGTGCGGTTGCAGCCACCTTAGCTCTGGGGCCCGCCCCTGTGGGGCAAGCCCCGCCTACTTCCACGCCCCCTTCCCCGGCCCTACAGTAACCAGGTCAAAGCGCTCAGCGGCTGCCCACCTGACCCCATGCCTTGTCCCCTTGCGACCAGTCTCCATCAGGCCCCGCCCAATCGCACATCCCTGCCCCACGCTGACTCTGGGATCTGTTTCCCGGCAGGCCCCGGACGGTGACCGTGAAGGTGGAGCTGCGCTGTGCTTCAGGGGATCATCCCGACGCTGTGCTTATCCTGCAAGGCCCACCCTATGTGTCCTGGCTCATCGACGCCAACCACAACATGCAGATCTGGGTGAGTCTGGCTCCGCGACCCAGACAGCTCTGCGCAGGCCTGGCCAAGGCTCTCCAGAGAGAAAACCCCAACTCCCTGCATCAGCACCCCAGCCCTGAGCCCTTCCACATCCACCCTCTTCCTCTCTGTGCCAGCTCTTCTTCCTTCAGACCTTCACCCAGATGGTACTTCTTCCAGGAAGCCTTCCATCATCCTCTAGGAAGGCCCCTACCCCAGCCCAATGGGTCAGGGAAGATTTCTGGAGAGGGGAACCCCAAGCTGATTTGAAGGACAAACAGGAGCCAGTAGATGAGGGGAGGTGGCCCAGGGGGAGAAAACAGTAGGAGCAAAGGAGTGAGTGGCACTGAGGCCTGGCATAACCCTGGCTGGCTGGCGGTGCCCCTGTCAGGCTGCGTGCCCCCTGACTGTCTGTGGCTCTCTGCTCTGTCATTAGACCACTGGTGAATACTCCTTCAAGATCTTTCCGGAAAAGAACATCCAAGGCTTTGTGCTCCCGGATACACCCCAAGGCCTGCTGGGGGAGGCCTGGAAACTCAACGCCAGTGTGGTGGCATCCTTTGTGGAGCTCCCTCTGGCCAGTGTCGTCTCATTGCAGGCCCACAGCTGCGGTGAGCACCCTCTTCCCTTCCCTTGCCCTCTCCTGGGATCAGTGGCGGCGGCACTGCTGTGAGCAGGGCGCTTGCATCATCCAGTGGGAGCCCCGTCTTCCCCATCCGCAGGCCAGGACCGTGAAAGTAGCTAGTTATGGAAGCGCTTGGGGCCCAGTGCCCAGGGAGCGCTCAGTGACTTGCCTGCCGGCCTCTGTTGCCTTGCAGGTGGTGGGCTGCAAACTTCTCCCCCACCCGTCCGGACCACCCCTCCTAAGGAGACCTGTAACCCAGAGCTGCTCCTGTCCCTGATCCAGCCCAAGTGCTCCGAAGACGTCATGACTGTGGTGCTCAAGAAAGATCTCATCTCGGTAAGGGAACCCCTGGGAATGTGGGTAGCCGGTCCTTCCTTTGGGCCAAGCGTCTGGGGGTCCTGACTCGGGCAGGGAGACAAATCCCATCCCTCTGCAAGCCTCAGTTTTTCCACTTGTGAAATGGGCTTGATAATAGTACCTGCCATGCAGGAAGAATTAAACGAGGTCTGACACGCTGAGCCAGATGGGGTGCGCCATAAAGGGCTCAATAAACAGGTACCAGAGTGCTCGCTTCGGCAGCACATATACTAAACAGGTACCGGTCATCATCAGTGAATCCTAAACACAGGCTGAGCCGGGCCAGGGAAGCACAATATCTATACAGCATCTATACAATATAGATCTAGACATACAATATCTATACAGCACAATATCTTAACACAATATCTATACAGCATGACCTCTGCCTGAGAATAACACCAGATTTTTTTAAATGTGAAAAATTAGAAAAGAAAATCTCGATCTTCCCGCCCAAAGACGGTGGCTACCAACATTTTAGTGTTTCTTTCTGGAATGTGTTCTCTGTGTATTTGTTACATGGTGTCATCTCCAATGCACTTGTCTGTCTCCTGCTATATTCACTTACTGTATTTTTAGAACTTTGACATATGTACTTAATGTCTCTTTAATAAGCATAAATTATTCCATCATATTGGCATGCCATAATTAACTCCTCCTTTGTTAGACATTGAGGTCGCTTCCGATTATGCAACATTATAAATATGCAGAAATGTCACCATGCATTCTTTATGTAGGATTGTTTTCTTAGGCCAGATTTCCACATTAGTGAGATTGCTGGGTCAGAATGCATGAATATGATGCAAGTTTTCATATATGTTGCCAATCCACTTTCCAAATGATGATTCCAATTTTCACTGCCGATTTAGGACAGCACTTTGACTCTCTCTCCAGACTATTATTTGTTTAAAAAAAAAACCCTTTGCTGGGGTGCCTGGCTGGCTCCGTGGGGGGAGCATGCGACTCTTGATCTTAGGATCCTGAGTTCAAGCCCCACGTTGGGCGCAGAGCTTGCTTAAAAAATAAAAATAATAGAAATTTAAAAATTTGTAAAAAACCTTTGCCGATGTGAGAGGTGGGACATGGTGTTCTTGTTTCAATTTATGATTCTTTGGTTAATGAGTGTGGGCATGACTCCATGTTACTTATAGTAACCTAAGGCTCTTTATCAATGTAGCTCAGTATTTTTCTTGATTTTTATAAGCATTTTACATAAAGAAAAAAAAAAGCTGGGGGCCCTTTGTCCACCATTCTTATTTGAAATAATTTCTCTTTGTTATAGTTTCTAAATTTTCGCTACAGTGATTTTTGTGTTTGGGGACATTTTAAAACATTCGGCCATCCGAGCTACCCATCTTCCCCCGTGTGATTTTTCTCTGGCCTGAGGCTGGAAATCTCAGCCAGAGCCTAGACAAATCACCCACGGTCTCAGGCATCTTTAGAATGACACTTAGAGGTCACTTTAAAGTTAAGTGCACGTGCAAGTTTTGGGGGGTGTGGGGTACAGGGGCAATATGAAATACCACCTGTCTGCTATCCATCTCTTCTCCCCCTCTACCTCCATCCAGCCCAGAAGGTTCCAGAAGGTGCAGGAATTAATGCGGAGACAGCACTGGCTGCTGGCATGATTGCCCCCCAGTCCAAATACCAAAACAAAACAAAACAAAAACCCAAAAAACTACCCATTTTCTCTGAGTACAATCTCTATATAGAAGAAAATACAAAGAAAAGGGTCTGAACAGAATTACCCCAACATGGAATGTTCTGCCCTCTCATTGACTCAAGAAATGTGGTCAGTGTGCCGAGTTTGGATTCCAGGCCTATGTGTCGTTGGGGCTTCCCCCAGAGTCATTTTTATTTGGTGGACTGCTATCTTCTCTGGTGGCTGTGGGCGCCTGAGGAGAAGGGGGCGCATTCTGGAGGAGGAGATGTGAGTTAGCTGGGTTCAAGTGGGACCTCCAACAGCTCACTCGGCTCAAAGATGCTGAGATTCTTTGATACTAAGAGCATGACTGAAAAATTCTAAGATGAAATCTTCTAAAACAGGAGATGTTAAACTATGGCCCTCTGCCTATTTTTGTAGATAAAGTTTTATTAGCATACAGCCACACCCATTCACTTACATATGCTCTATGACTGCTTTCAGGCTATGACGGCAAACTTGGGTAATTGCAGAGACCACATCGCCCACAAAACCTAACAGATTCACCATGTGGCCCTTTATCAGAAAAATTTGCCAACTCCGTCCGGGTCTAAGAGTCTAGGGTTCTTTTTTTTTTTATTTTAATTATTTGAGAAAGAGAGAGAGCAAGAGAGCGGGGTGAGGGACAGAGGGAGAAGTAGACGCCTCACTGAGCAGGAAGCCCGATGCAGGGCTCCATCCGGGGACTCCAGGATCACTATCTGAGCCAAAGGCAGACACCTAACCCCACTGAGCCTCCCAGGTACCCCAGAGTCTAGGGTTCTGAGACTGGATTATGCGGGCAGGATCTCCATGCCCCTGGGGCTGTGGGCAGTGATTATATGTAGAACTCAAATGAATGGTTTTAATACATCTGCATTTATTCTAATTATATATATTAGGAGAAAAGTAGCAAATCAAGCTCATGATGTCACAGATAATATTGCCTAGGACAAGGTTAAGTACAAAAGGGAGTATAGTTCAGGAAAAGTATTGTCTTAAATGGTGTAGTCTGAGAAGATCTAACAAAAATGGAGAGGAGAGGAGAGGAGTGGCTGTGATTCCGGAACCCTGAGTTTTGTCACTTCTTGGTGCTGGGGTGTGAGGGACAGGCCCCAGAGAGCCCCATGCCTCCTGACGGTGACCCTCCACTCCAACCCTGGCCCAGACTCTGAAGTGCAGCATCACCAGCCTGACGTTCTCGGACCCCAGCTGCCAGGCTGAGGACAGAGATGACCAGCTTGTCCTGCGCAGCGCCTACTCCAACTGTGGCATGAAAGTGACCGAAAACGTGGTCCGGAATGAGGTAAGAACAAGGGCGGGCAGGGAAGGTATTGGCCAGCTTAGCTTTGTGCCTCCCTGACCTTCTAGGCCAATGGGCCTTTGGGAGAGGGCGGTGTGGTGCTCAGTAGGAAGACAAGCTTATGAGCCATTGGCTGCCTCAGTCCCCCCATCCATGAAATGGGTATGTTGGGCGGGATGCCCTCTGGGGTACTTTCTGGCTCTGACCTGCTCCTTGGCTCTTTTCCTGCAGGTGATCGTCAATCTCTTGTCAAGCTCATCACCGCAGTGGGTAAGATGGATGGTTACCAGGCTAACCCATCTGGTTCAGGGTCCTAGCACCCCTTCCTGGCCTGGGAGGGGAGCTGGCCTCAGGAAACTTGGGCCCCGATCCTGGCAGGCCATGTTATCTTCAGGGTGCCTCAGTCTCCCCTTCTGTACGATCGGAGCAGCAGTTTTGGGTTACATGCTCAGCCCCTCAAGCCAGAAAGTTCTAGTACGTACTAGCTGTGTGGCCTTGGGCAAGCCAATTAAGGCTTCTGGACCCAAAGGTCCCATCTATACAGGGGCCTAAAAATGGATCTCCCCCATGGCGGTGCTTCTCAGCCGGCATTGATACAACACATGGGAAGGCATTCACCCAGGCCTGGCGCAGAGCAAGTTCTTGATGAGTAGCTTGTTTTTTTTTTTTTTTTTTTATGATTTTATTTATTTATTTATTTATTAGGAAAGAGAGTGAGAGAGAGCATGAGAAGGGAGAAGGTCAGAGTGAGAAGCGGACTCCCCGTGGAGCTGGGAGCCCGATGTGGGACTCGATCCCGGAACTCCGGGATCATGACCTGAGCCGAAGGCAGTCGCCCAACCAACTGAGCCACCCAGGCGCCCAGCTTGGTTTTTTTTTTTTAAAGGAGGGTCAGGCAGCAACTCGGGACCATGGCTCGTGCCCCTACCCCCACCCCCACCCCTTACCTTCCTGCGGGGGGGGGGGGGGGGGGGCGGGGGGGCGGCCCTCCCAGACTGACCACGCCCCCTGTCTCCCACAGAGGAAGGTGCACTGCATCGACATGGAGCGCCTCTCCTTCCAGCTGGGCCTGTACCTCAGCCCACACTTCCTCCAGGTCTCCAGCACCATCGAGCTGGGGCAGCAGGGCTTTGTGCAGGTACTGGACTTGACCTCTCAGGCCTGCCCGCTCTTGGGCTTCTCCGAGCCTTCCTTTGCACCATTAGTAGAGGGACGGTGTGCACTGAACTCCCCAGAGGAAGGAGGGCACCAGCAGGGTGCGTTGCAGAGGGGAAGGACCACACAGAGACAACTGGGGGGAATGTCCCTTCCTCATTTGCCCTAGGCAGACCCGGGACTGTCCTTCCACCGCCGGGGGAGCCCGAGAATGAATCTAGCGTATGTCCCGGGGGCAGCACTGAGTGACTGACCAGGCCCCGTCCCTCTTACTGACCCACGTAGGTGAGCACGTCCCCATCGATCCCGGAGCTCATGCTCCAGCTGGACAGCTGCCAACTGGATTTGGGGCCTGATACGGACACCGTGGAACTCATCCAAAGCCAGACTGCCAAGGGCAGCTGTGTGAGCCTGCTGTCCCCAGGCCCTGGTGGGGACCTGCGCTTCAGCTTCCTCCTCCGAGGCTACATGGTGCCCACGCCCACGACTGGCACCCTCAGCTGCACCATAGCCCTGCGTTCGAGGGGTTTGTCTCCGGTGAGTGGGGCCCCAGCTTCACGGGTGGCTTCAGGTCTAGGGTTTCCAGGAAGGGATGCAACAGCCCATGATGTGGGACCAACTGGTAGGGGGCAGAACCACAGACTGATGTGTGGCTTCTGGTGACCAAGGCTACTCTTCCGCCACCCTACCACCTTCTGATGGCTTTGCCGTGTACTGGACATTAGTATCCAGTCCTTCCTTCCACTATCCCTCCGTCCTTGTTTCCATCAATCCTTCTATCCATTCTTCATTCCTTTTTCCTCCCTCCATCCTTCCTTTCTTCCACCCACCCACCCATCCATCCTTCTCTTCCATCCATCCATCCTTCTATCCTGCTTTCTACCAACCCACCCAGTCATCTATCCACAGTCCCTCCCACCCAGTCATCCATTCATAAGTTGATACTTCTCACTATCCCACCTGGTCTTCCATCGATCCCTCCACCCAGGAATCCATGCACTCACCCACCTTTCCACGTAGTAGTCACCAGTGTCACTGCATTAAACAGGAGATCTTAGCGAAGGGGGTTAAGATAAAGAACACAAAATTCTGATTTTTCTCCTTCACCATCCAGTGGAGAATCTATCCTCAGGCACGGAGCCCGTCCCACATCCCCAGGTCCTGGCACACAGAAGGGTCTCCAGGATTAGAAACTCTTCTGGTTGTATGAAGCTAGGCAAGACTTTGGGGCCACTCCTGAATGGGCCACTCCCACCCTGGTGACCCTCAGTGAGCATGGGCCTCTGGGCTAACCTGGCTCATCTCTCCCTGATGTTCCCAAGGGCCACAGATGCAGGGCCGAGTGCCCCCACAAGCCTCATGGGATTTGGGAGCCTCCCAGGGAACGTCGTAGTAGCAGCCAAAGGCCCCCCACCACCCTCCCTCAGCTCGGATCTCCCAGGACTTGCCCTGGGAGGCTCACAGCTAGAAAGTGGTGGGATGGGATCCAAAGCCAAGGCCCCAGGGGGGGTTGTGACTGGCCGGGGTCACGGGGCCAGGCTCCTGCAGGCTGTGCTATCCACCACTCTCTGCTCCCCTAGGACACCCACAGGACTGTCTCCATGCGTCTGAACATCATCAGCCCTGGCCTGCCTGGTGAGTCTCTCTAGGGTTCCAGTGGCTAAGGATGGGACCTGATGGACGGCCCAGAGGGGTGCAGCATAGACACATGCAGGGAGGACACCAGAGAGAGCATCCCTGGGAGGGGCAGAAGGGCCCCCAGCAGCCTAGCATAGGATCCGTGCTGTATCTTCCAGAGAGAAAGCCTTTGCTCTTGACTACCCCATAGACTGGATCCCAGGCATTTAGATTTTCCTAATCCCGATGGTTGCTAGCTGACCTTGCTTGGGGGGGTGGGGTGGGGGGTCCTGGAATCAAATGAGGCAGAAGGCATGTTGGGGCAGGGCTGGCCTTCCCTTCTTAAGGCCCCCACTGTAGAGGATGCCCCTTCAGCCTAGCCTCCAGTGCATTCCCTGTGGGCCTGGGCCCCTACCAGGCACAACAGGTCACTGACACTGGGTGGGTGGGTGGGACACCTGCTTCCTTGCCTCCTTCCCTGGGTTAGGATGGAGCCCTGACCCCAGCCCATGACCAAGAGGGCAAGGCTCATTACCCCACTGCATCGATGGAAACTCAGTGTCCAAGGGGAGGCCCGTAGTCACCCAGGACTCAGGAGTGTGGACAGAATGAGGCTTAGGAAAACCCAAGAGCAGACCTGAAGAGCCCTCTGAAGCACTCTGGCCCATTCCTACCACAGTAGAGGGCTCAGAGAGGAGCAGGGACTGACCCAAAGTCACACAGTGGGGCGGGGGAGGCTCTGCACTCCCAGGCCCGACTCACTCTTTGCTCGGATTATACTCTGCATTCTCCCTAAAAATGCATCTCCGTCAGCCTTGGAAGGCAGAGGCTCGGTCCAAAGGCCTGGCTGGGCCTTCTGGGTGGACGGTCAGAATAGCCACAGCTCAGTCAGTGCCAGGCAGGGGTGTGATGAGAAGACCGAGGTCCAGAGAAGTCAGGGTCCGTGGCCAAGCTGAGACTGACACCCAAGACGAGTGGTCCCGGCCAGCACACGCGGGAGGGGGTTCGGGAGGGGGCCACAGCACTGACTGCAGCCATCCCTCCCTCGTGCGCACAGACAAAGGCCTCGTCCTGCCCGCTGTGCTGGGCATCACATTTGGCGCCTTCCTCATTGGGGCCCTGCTCACCGCCGCCCTCTGGTACATCTACTCGCACACGCGTGAGTATCCCAGGCCCCCGCCATGAGTGCTCAGGATCCCTCTGCCACCATCCCCTGGGGGAGCCCGGGGGAGCCTCTGGGGGAGTGGGGAGCCCTGGCCGGGGCCCTGACCTCCGCCCCTGCCCCCAGGTTCCCCCGGCAAGCGGGAGCCCGTGGTGGCGGTGGCTGCCCCGGCCTCCTCGGAGAGCAGTAGCACCAACCACAGCATCGGGAGCACCCAGAGCACCCCCTGCTCCACCAGCAGCATGGCGTAGCACCCGGCCCGGAGACCTGGGGGGCCCCCAGCCAGCCCTCGCCCAGCAGGAGAGACTGAGCAGCCACCAGCTGG
>JAPYYJ010004295.1:0-10589 GCA_028533885.1 Nasua narica
TAAAGAGTTGAATGCCTTGGTAGAGGGGAATACTCATTCTCCTCTCATTTCAGGGAGACTAGGTGGCTAAATGGAAGAAGAAACAGTGCAAGTGCCCCTTAGTCCCTGACATAGCTTCTATGGTAACTTCTTATTGCCACTTGGTCTTAACTATTCAGTGATTTATTCATAACACTTGTTAAGTGTTGAATGGGTTACTAGTCTTTATTAAAGTTATTTAGAGAAATGGAAAATATGAGCAGAAAATGTTGCAATTGAATACCTTGTATATAGTAGATGATGGTTTTGGTGTCTCAGAGGGAGAAGGCTAAATAACAGAACTCTCTTAGCCCTTACACAACCCTATGAAGTATCATTATTAATTTCATTATACAGACGAGGAATCCATAGTTAAGATTGTGGAGCCTACATCTTTTTTTTTTAATTTCTTCTTTATTTGAGAGAGAGAGAGAGCACGGGATTGGGGGGCAGAAGTAGACTCTTTGCTGAGCAGGGAGCCTGAGGCAGGGCTCCATCCAGGGACACAGGGATCATGACTTGAAGGTGGATGCTTAACTGATTGAGCCACCTAGGTGCCCCTGTGGAAACAACATCTTTAACCATAAAACTGTATTGGTTCTTTGTATGGGGAAGTGACTTTCCCTGGAGCAAATAGGGCTTACTGAATACTTTGCTTAGATGAAATACAGTTTGCTTATATAAAATTAGGGAAGAACTAATTTTTCATTACCCATAATAATAACAGAATGGGTTTTCTGAGTTGCATTTTCTGGTTAACTGAGAATATTCATGGATATTCGTTTCACTTCTCATTCACATGGTGGTGGTTGCAGGATTATTAACAAAAAATGAAGGCAAGTCTTGATGCATAAGCACTTTTCAAGCCTCACATTTGTTGTTGGATTGGCTAAAACAAATCAAGTG
Source organism: Nasua narica (assembly GCA_028533885.1). Taxonomy (NCBI): domain Eukaryota; kingdom Metazoa; phylum Chordata; class Mammalia; order Carnivora; family Procyonidae; genus Nasua; species Nasua narica. The sequence continues at coordinate 925 of JAPYYJ010004295.1, forward strand.
GCTGAGCCCAGACTCAAAGGATGGAGAAAGAGTCTACCTTTGGTGGTAGGAGTAGCAAAGTGGCAAAGGGGGTGTGCATACAGGGATTTGTGGACAAATTGGGAGCCATTATTAAAACAATCTACCACACCTCCTATTGCATCTCTCACTTGGTTTTAAAGCTTGTTCTTTAACCATATAGGATTGCTTCTTCTCTGAACATGTCATGCTGGTTCTTGTTTCTATGCCTTTGCTTGTGCTGTTCTCTCTACTTGAAATATACCCCACTACCCATTGTCCTCTCACCCTACCACCATTTGGTTGGCTAATATCTATTTATTCCTTAAAGGTCACCTCCTGCTTCCTCAGTCTCCATTGTACTCTGTGCAGACTTCCACATTCACACTCTATTATATTCATCTGTTTACATATTTATTTCCTCTTACCAGGCTTTAATCCCCTTGAGGGCAAGTACTGCATTTTATTTTGTGTACCTTGAATTTAGCAGTGTACTTGCTATAGAACAGGAGCTTAATATGTATATGCCTAATGATAAAATAAATGAAGTGCTTCCCAATATTTTGATAGCTATGGTGCTGCCTGTTTTTTTGACCCTACAAACTGATGTATTTGCTGAAGTTGTAACCAGTTGTTCAATTTCCTCAAGGTTCTATAAGACTTTCAAAACTTAGGGTTGATTTTCTATTAAGACTTTGCAAGGCCATTTTGAGATATGGGGAGATACTGTAGGATGTTATCAAGACCACGATTGGGAAGCATTTGCTTAGATGGATACTAGCCAAAGCTATTGCCCTTCCTTGCTGAAAAGAATGGTTCATATCTCATATTTGATGTGAAAATACAAAGTCTTATAGATACAAAGTGCTAAGCCAAGTAGCAGAGGGGACGGTAAGAGTGTTGCCTAGCAATCAAACATGTGTATCATATACAATATTTGTGTTTCTGGATGACAGAGGTCAGAAAGATAGCTAACATGCTGAAGAAATATGGTGACAGCCATTTGTACCCAGAGATAAGAAAATGAAATGTTGCTCATGATGTACAGGAGGTACTGAGAATGATTGAAAGTCTGTGAACTTGTATGGTTTCATGTCTGTCAGCAGATATTTTTCTCCTTCTTTCAAAGCACCAGCCTTTTCATAAATAGTCTTTATTCTTCACCCCCTTTCAAAAACAAACAAAAAATCAACCCAGCATTTAATAGCCTTTGCTGAGAAAGAAGTGAACACATTTCAATGAATCAGATACCCACTTAGCTTAGCCTGGCAAAAGCTCTCACTTAGAAGCCTGCCATAATGGACCCACTGAGCTTTGGCTGCCCAGGGATTTCAAAGGCTTTAATGGTCCCAGCTCATTGTTTTCCACCAATGTCTTTATCTTCAACAAAAGAAGCAGTGGCCCCAGTGAGGCTTTCTTTACTTCTGCAAGCTTCATCATCTTTTGTCTCTGCTCAGTCTTTACCTCCTCTAAAAAGCATTCATGTCATCTAGCTAACCTTGTGGTTGGATGGAGGCACTGCCTTTTCCTCCAATGATGGAGGCCTATTCAAGGGAGATGTTCAGACCTTTGAAAAGAGCTGGATATAGGGAGAAGGGTGGAGCTTGGGGAGGAAGATATAAAACCAAATACTATATGTTCTTCTGCAGCCTATGACCTTCAAAGTTCACAGAAATTCTTGTCAGTTTAAAATTTCTAAAGCCTCAGACTGTAAAGAGGCTCTTTGCAGGTCTTTGTTTTTAAAGATTTGAGAACTTGATTTCAGTGGGTCACATGACCCCCTATTGGATCTCTCATTTACTATTTGAATTTTTGCAAAGTGCAAGGCCTTTGCAAAGCCGTAAATACACGAAACTTGGCTACATCTTTCTCAGCCCTTGTCTTCTAGTCAGTTTTACAAGGTAACTTCCTCCAAAACACAACCTACCATTGCCTATAAGATTTTGAAAGTGCTTCTTAAAATCTTGTGAGCAGGAGCATCCCCACCCACATGAAGCCATTAACAAAACTCAAAATAGTTTATCATCACAAACTTGGGAGATAAACAGGATGCTGAAGAGCAAGACAGGTGTATAGAAGGGTGGTAGAGTAATGTAGGTAACTGACTTCCTCTAAAAGGTTGGTGGGTGAAGGGAATTAGGAAAAGACTGGATTTGACAGGAGTGCACAAGTTTCTGAGGGAAAGGGAAGTAATTTTTATAAGGATCCTCTAAAACAGTTATTAGTTTCCTAAGTATTCTAGAGTTTTATTTTGCATACACAAGCAAATATGAATATAGGGTTATCCCCATCTTTTTTTTTTTACATAAATAGTAGTATAGTATATACATCATTCTGCCATTTGCTTTTTTCACTTAAGATATCTTGGACATACTTTGATGTCAGTATAGGGAGGACTTCATCATTCCTTTTTATAGATGTACAGTAGCCTGTTTAATAAGCATGTCCTATTTTTTTCAACTAAATCCCTTTTTATGGAATTGCATTTTTGTGATATATATGAAAATGCCTTTCTCCATAGGCTTACCATATTGTGAATTATCAGATTTTTTTTTATTTTTGCCAATGTAGTAAATAAAAAGGCATATTTAAGTTTTATTTTGTAATTCTTTTATTATTAGTGAGTTTTCACATTTTCCCATATGTTTAAGAGCCATTTGAACTTCCTTTTCAGTGAACTGTTGCATTCTTTGAGCATTTTTTGTTGTTGTTGTTGTTGGCCTTTTAACATAGTGTACTAATCTTTGGAATTTGAATCTATTAAGAAGCCTTCCACTGATATACAAAATGAGATGCAGAACCCCATTACATTCAGTGTAAAATACTGGGCATCACACTGTCAAGAGTAGAGCTGGGTTGATGTGAGAAGAGCATGGGAGGAGGTTGTTCCCATGAACATAATCAGCTAAAGGGTTGCTTTTTAAACAACTGTTGTAAAGGTTTTATTGCTGATATGATGAAAAGACATCAGAGGAAGCAGTGTGAAAAATAAGACACATAGGGATAGTAGCCAAGGATAGCATGTGTTCATTCTCCCCACCAACTAATAGCCTAGGCCAACATATCTTAACTCTGGCTCAGTCTCTGCCCCTTGTTGGAAACTGGCTATTACCTCTCTTCACTGACCATTGATGACTAGTTCTGTGTGGGTGGGTTTCTGTGAGTAGTTGTAGCTTCAGGTTAATATAGGCAGAACTTACTCTGTGAACATTTAAGTTTCTTTATATTTTTTAATTTTAATAATATACTTTAACTCAATATATCTAAAATATCACTTTAACATGTAATCAATATAAAAATAATGATATATTTTATATTGTTTTCCATATTAAGTCTTAAAAATCCTGGGGCACCTGGGTGGCTCAGTTGGTTAAGCAAGCTGCCTTTAGCTTAGGTCATGATCCCAGCATCCTGGGACTGAGCCCCATGTCCATATGGGGTTCCCTGCTCAGTGGGGAGTCTGCTTCTCCCTCTCCCTCTGCTCCTCCTCCTGCTTATGCGTGCATGCTCTTTTTTCTCTCTCAAATAAAATAAAATAAAATAAAATCCATTATGTATTTTATTCTTACAGCATATTTCAATTTAGATTAGCTGCGTTTCAAGGGCCCAATGGCCACCTGACCTGGCAGCTGCCATATTAGACAGCACAGTTATAGGCAATGGAGAGCTATTGAAGCCTTTTTAAAAAATAACTGTATTTTTAAAATAGTTTACTTTGAAGTAATTTTAGTTTTACAGAGTTCTCATATGCCCATTATCCAGTTTCCCCTAATATTCATGTTTTTATTTTCTCAATTGTACAACCCTTTGTCCCTTTTTCTACTTTTTTGAGAGATTTTTTCCATTTTAAAATCTTCTCATGTATATTTTATTTCATATTTTTAATTTCTAAGAGCTTTGTCTTATTCTCTGGTTATTTCTATTTATAGCACACTGTTCTTGGTTCATGAATGTAGTGTCATTGATCTCTCTGAGGTTATTAATCATAGTTTTTACTACTCCCAGCGTTGTTTCTATTGCCTATTTTTTTAAACCCTTTTTTCTTAGTGCCTTCCCTAAAATGTTTGGTGATTCTTGGTTTTTCTTTATGTTTAATCGTGAAGCATTAGTAAATACAAAAGTACGTGAATGGGCATCCATCTGTGGGTAGGACTTGACAAAAAGTAAAAATCACACTGGATAATTATGTGAAGACACAACTTTTTAATTAGGAGTCCCATATTAATATCCATAGATCTTTTCACATGGGATGCTCAGTATCCCTGCAAAAGTATTTTTCAGTTTTCTGCCTGGGCAGTATAATCATGTCTGCTGGTATTGTGAGAGATACACACGGGAAGAGAACTGAAGGTTTCACTATTCATCATGTGGACATTTATTTAATGCTTTTTATTTCAATAAGATCTTTCATGTTCATCTTCAGCTGTTCCTGGGGTCCCCAAGTCCAGATCCTGTCTGGTTTAACTGTATTGGAGATTGATCCAGTTGGAGTAGGAAGTAGCTGTCTATCACCTGCCTGCTTCTGTATTCCTTCCTTCAGTAATATCTTGTATCTCTAACTTTTGATCCTTTTCTGGATTTTTGAGACAAAGATAGTTTTGCTACTTCATGACTACTATTACTACAGGCTTAGATTTCAAATTTATCTGGCCTGCAAAGTCAGCTACTACTTAGTCGTCAGCTTTCTATTTTTCTAAGACATTTACTTGTCTGCTGCTTTCTCCCTTCCCATTCTCTTTGTACTTATGGGTTTATGTGTTCTAATTCATTTATTGTCATTTTAGTGGGGATTCATAAGAAAGTAGAGATAAACAGTGTTCAGTAATCCATGCTTAACTAGAAGTCTGAGCATTCAATTTTAAGAATTATTCTTGTATAGAAATGGTCCCATCAGCCTGGTGTGCTTTGTAACTGCCAGAGGCTCAAGAATGTCTCCTGTATGAGCTTTGGCCTGTTTTGCTGCCCTGGCTGCTTAAAATTGCAGAGCTGTTCTGGATAACACTAATCTAACTGCCTCAAAGTGAATAACTGAATAATTTTACTTTCATGTAAGCCTATGATTTTTCTCTGAAGGTACAAAAGGACAGAGCTATAGCATGCAAAAGGTGGTGGAGTACTAATCTTATAGATCATTGATCACAGAGTTTCCCAAGTTGTGATCTATGGAGCATTTATTCGTCAAAGTTCTCTGTGAGAAAATATTTCTGTGGTCAAATAAATTTAGGGAACTCTCTATAGCAGAGCCCCAATTTGAGATTTCACAGAATATACGTCTTTAGTCTCAGAGAAGTCTGTAGAAACTTCCATTTCCAGCATGTGGCTGACTTTGCTGAGTTGGCACAAAAGGAATGATTTTACAGAGGCCAAAAAATAGTTGAAAACAGGAGAAACCTGAGAAGTAAGCTAGCCTTCAAACTAACTTTTTTCCCTTCAGGGCTTTTATTGAATTCTAGACTTTGAGCTTCTCCTTTAAAAAAATGCATTGGAAATGGGGAACAGGAGGTAAAGCCTAAAGCCAAGACAGATGGTTTTTACAGGAAATCCCTGAATAAAGCTGGGAGTCCAAAGACGTACCCCCAACATGATGGTGAATGATAACTAGCTAGTCCTATAAAATACTTTAAAATTGTCCCATAATGAGAACACTAGGCTTAGATTGTTCAAACACTTAATGAAGTAATTTCAATTTTATACAGATTATTTTAGAGAAAGCAAAACAGAGAATATACCTCAACTTTTTCTATGGAGCCCTAAAACCTCAAGAACAAAATCAGATAAAGATAATTAAGGAAAGTAAAATTACAGGACAAAGTTGCTCATGAATACAGATATAAAAAATCTTAAGGAAAATATTAAAAAATTAAATCCAACAAAATATAAGAAAGATAATATTTTAGAACAAAGCAGGGGTTATCCTAGAAATATAAGGTCAGTTTAATATTAGAAAATAAATTAAAGTAATTCATTACATTAACAGAAAATAATATATGATGATCTCAATAGATGTGAAAAAGTATCAGGCAAAAATCCATTGATTTAAAAAAAATAAAGCTTTTGCAAACTAGAAATAACAGAATGCTTGTAATCTGATACAGGGAATCTGTAAGTCTTAACACTGAACATCATTTTTGTTGGAGGAATATTGAATTTATCCCCTTTAAGAAAGAAAATGAGGAGGCTGACTCTCATTTCTTCTATTCAGTATTATGTTAGAAGTTCTAGCTATTGTACAAAAGACAAGGGAAAGAAATAAAAGATATAATTGGAAAGGAAGAAGTAAACCATCATTTGTACATTTTCTGATTTTCTACTGCAAAGAGCTTCAAGTATCCAAAGATAAATTATTTGAAGCAATAAGAATATAGCAAGGTTGACAGATTAAATACACAGACATCAACTCCATTTCTTTTCATCAGGAACAATTATTAGAAATGTTAGAAAGTATAACAAAAAAGAAAACATTTGATAGGAACCACAAATAAAAAGCAATCAAGATATTTTTAAGTTGCAAGCCCTTTATAGGAAACATTGTAAAGATGGAGAGATATACTATGGATATGGAGACTCAATAACAGCAATTAGTGAATTCTCCCCAAATTCATCTATAGTCTCAGCACAGTTCCATTCAAATTCTCAACAGAGTTTTCCATGGAACTTGATAAGCTGCTTCTAAAACATATGGAAAACCAAGAACTAGTAATAGCCATTACATTCCCAAAGAATAAGAGACCAGGGGTGAGGGTGGGGGGAATTTCCCTCCAAAGCATAGTATAAAAATATAGTAATTAAGAATGCATAGAAGATGAGACCAATTATACTGAGGTACAGCCTATATACCGTAAAATGCCCCTATTTAAAGTATATAGGGTAATGAATTTGAACAAATGTATACATCTGTGAAATCACTACCTCTTTGCAGTTGAAGGGCTTCACCCAACCCTCAGTCCTTGGAAACCACTGATCTACCTGTTGTCACTATAGATATTATTGGAGTCACCATTTTTGAAACTCAGTTAAAGTTGAACTTCTGCATACCCTCTGATCTGGCAATTTGACTTCTAGGGATACACCCAAGAGAAACTCTTACACATGTGCACAGGAAGCAGGCACATGAGTTGGCATCACGGCTGCTTGCAACACCCATCCTTGCTGTATGCTGTTCTTGCTGCTTGGGTATGCTGCCCTTCTTTGACTCACTTTTTCCCTTTTCCCTTTTTCCCCCTTTTTCTTATAATTTTGGTCTTGCTTGTTTTTCCTGTTGTTTACCTTGTTCTTTCCTCATTGCTTCTTAGATTTTATGTCACTGACATTTTTTTTTTCAAGTTTACTGTGCAGTGAACCCTCCTTTTACTTTGCATTGGCTATAATCATGGTATTGGAGTTTTCTCGGCTATTTTTGTCATCACCCACTCTTCAGTAGTTGTTTCTGCAACAGTTACAGTTTGAAAAAAGGGAAAAAAACCCCAATCCCTCAGATTTCATGCCTTCTGGATGCTGTAGGTGGCAAAAGGCAGACCTCAAGGCAAGTGGGGTTCTTGGGATAGCAATACCACATTTACCTAGTGGTCAGGCTTTTAGAAACCTGAGTGGCCTTGAATAGTTGTGACTGCATGTAAGTGACCAATAATCATAACAGTATGCAATTCATACTACAAGAGAGGCATGGAATTAGTTTTCAGTTGGATTTTGATTTATTGATTTAGAACTATGTGAAATTTAGGATTACTTCTTCCTTGCTATGGGCTATTACCTTTTTGCATATAAACAGGTTCACATCTCTCCCAAATATTTATAATTAATTAAGTAATTTTTAATTAAAGTATAGTTGACATACACTATTATATTAATTTCAGATGTAGGACACAGTGATTGGACATTTATATACATTACAAATTCCTCACCATGATAAGTTATAGTTACCATCTCTTCCATCTATAAAAAGTTACTTTTTTACCTGAGGTCCACTACTGGTTAATGCCTTATCATTCTCCTTGCCATATCTATACTTCCTAATATTTCTTTTTAATTCTTATTTTAAATTTTATTTTCATTCCAGTGTAGTTAACAGTGTTACATTAGATTCAGGTGTATAGTATAGTGATTCAGCAATTCCATATGTTGCTCAGTGCTCATCAAGATAAATATACTCTTAATCCCCTTCACCTATTTCATCCATTCCCCACACACTTCCCCTCTGGCGACCATCAATTTGTTCTCTATAATTAAGAGTCTATTTCTTGATTATTCTCTTTTTTCCCTTTGTTTACTGTTTTATTTCTTAAATTCCATGTACGAGGGAAATCATAGGGTATTTGTCTTTCTCTGAAGGGCTTATTTCATTTAGCATTATACTCTCTAGATCCATCCATGCCATTGCAGATGGCAAGATCTCATTCTCCTTTATGGCTGAATACTATTCCATTGTGTATATATACACCACATCTTCTTTATCTATTCATCTATCAAGGGACATGGGCTACTTCCATAATTTTGCTATTGTAAATAATGCTGCTGTAAACTTTGGGGTGCATGTAGCCTTTTGAATTAATGTTTTTGTATTTTGGGGGTAAATACTGAATCATATAGAGTAGTTCTATTTTTAAATTTTTTAAAAAGATTTTATTTATCTGACAGAGAGAGAGAGAGAGAGATCACAAGTAGGCAGAGAGAGGAGGGGAAGCAGGCTCCCTGCTGAGCAGAGAGCCTGATGCGGGGCTTGATCCTAGGACCCTGAGATCATGACGGACTTTGAGATCATGACCTGAGCAGAAAGCACAGGCTTTAACCCACTGAGCCACTCAGGCGCCCCCTATTTTTCAGTTTTTGAGGAACCTCCATACTGTTTTCCAGAGTGGCTGCACCCGTTTGCATTCCCGCCAACAGTACATGAAGGTTTCTTTTTCCCCATATCCTTGTTTCTGGTGTTGTTGATTTTAGCCATTCTGACAGGTGTGAGGTGATATCTCACTGTAATTTTGATTTTGATTTCTTTGATGATGAGTGATGTTGAGCATCTTTTCATGTGTCTGTTGGCTGTTTATATGTATTTTTTGGAGAAATGTCTGTTCATGTCTTCTGGCCATTTTTAAATTAGATTATTTGTTTTTTGGGTGTTGAGTTGTATTAAGTTCTTTATATAGTTTGGATATTAATCCTTTATTGGATATATCATTTATGAATGTCTTCTCCCATTCTGTAGATTGCCTTTTAGTTTTTGTTTATTGTTTTCTTTTGCTGTGCAGAAGCTTTTTATTTGGATGAAGTCCCAATAGTTTATCTTTGCTTTTGTTCTGCTTGCCCTAGGAGGCATAAATAGAAAAATTTTACTATGGCTGATATCTGAGAAATTACTGCCTGTGCTCTCTTTGAGGATTTCTATGGTTTCAGGTCTTATATTTAGGTCTTTAATCCATTTTGAGTTTATTTTTGTGTATGGTGTAAGAAAGTGGTCCAGTTTCATTCTTTTGCATGTAGCTGTCCAGTTTTCCCACAACCCACCGTGTGTTGAAGAGACTGTTTTCTTCCCATTAGATATTCTTTCCTTTTTTTTCCCCCAAATTTGTTTATTTTAATTTTTCAGTGTTACAAGATTGATTGTTCATGCACCACACCCAGTGCTCCATGCAGTACGTGCCCCTCTCGATACCCACCACCAGGCTCACCCCCCC
>JAPYYJ010004296.1:0-10589 GCA_028533885.1 Nasua narica
GCCAGTACCACACTGTCTTGATGATTACAGCTTTGTAATAGAGCTTGAAGTCTGGAATTGTGATGCCGCCGACTTTGGTTTTCTTTTTCAACATTCCTCTGGCTATTCGTGGTCTTTTCTGGTTCCATATAAATTTTAGGATTATTTGGTCCATTTCTTTGAAATAAATTGATGGTATTTTGATAGGGATTGCATTAAATGTGTAGATTGCTTTAGGTAGCATAGACATTTTCACAATATTTTTTCTTCCATTCCATGAGCATGGAACGTTTTTCCATTTCTTTGTGTCTTCCTCAGTTTTTTTTCATGAGCACTTTGTAGTTTTCTGCATACAGATTCTTTGCCTCTTTGGTTAGGTTTATTCCTAGGTATCTTATTGTTTTGGGTGCAATTGTAAATGGAATTGACGCCTTAATTACTCTTTCTTCTGTTTTTCTGTTTGTGTATAGGAATGCAACTGATTTCTGTACATTAATTTTATATCCTGACACTTAATTGAATTCCTGTATGAGTTCTAGGAGTCTTGGAGTGGAGTCTTTTGGGTTTTCCACATAAAATATCATATCATCTGCAAAGAGTGAGAGTTCGACTTCTTCTTTGCCAATTTGGATGCCTTTTATTTCTTTTTGTTGTCTGATTACTGAGGCCAGGACTTCTAGGACTATGTGGAACAGCAGTGGAGATAGTGGGCATCCCTGCTGTGTTCCTAATCTCAGGGGATTGAGAATGATATTCACCATAGGTTTTTCATAGATGGCTTTGATGATGTTGAGGAATGTGCCCTCTATGCCTACACTGTGAAGAGTTTTGATGAGGAAAGGATGTTGTACTTTGTCAAATGCTTTTACAGCATCAATTGAGAGTATCATATTGTTCTTGTTCTTTCTTTTTATTAATGTATTTCTTTGATCAATTTGTGAATGTTGAACCAACCTGCATCCCAGGAATAAATCCCACTTGGTCGTGGTGAGTAATCCTTTTAATGTACCTTTGGATCCTGTTGGATCCTATTGGCTAGTATTTTGGTGAGAATTCTTACATCCGTGTTCATCAAGGATATTGGTTTGTAATTCTCCCTTTTGATGGGGTCTTTGTCTGGTTTTGGGATTAAGGTAATGTTGGCCTCATAAAATGAGTTTGGAAGTTTCCCTCACATTTCTATTTTTTGGAACAATTTCAGGAGTATAGGTATTAATTCTTCTTTAAATGTTTGGTAGAATTCCCCTGGGAAGCCATCTGGCCCTGGGCTCTTGTTTATTGGAAGATTTTTGATGACCGTTTCAATCTCCTTACTGGTTATGGGTCTATTCAGGTTTTCCATTTCTTCTGGTTCAGTTTTGGTAGTTTGTGTGTCTCTAGGAATGCATTCATTTCTTCCAGATTGTCTAATTTGCTAGGGTATAGCTGCTCATAATATGTTCTTATAATTGTTTGGTGTTTCTTTGGTGTTTGTTGTGATTTCTCCTTTTTCATTCATGATTTTATTAATTTGAGTTCTTTCTCTTTTCTTTTTGATAGGTCTGGCCAAGGGTTTATCAATTTTATTAATTCTTTCAAAGAACCAGCTCCTACTTTTGTTGATTTGTTCTACTGTTCTTTTGGTTTCTATTTCGTTGATTTTTGCTCTGATCTTTATTAGTTCTCTTCTGCTTAGTTTTGTCTTTCTTTGCTGTTATTTCTCCAGCTCCTTTACGTGTAAGGTTAAGTTGTGTATTTGAGATATTTCTTGTTTCTTTAGAAAGGCTTGTATTGCTATATACTTTCCTCTTGGGACTGCCTTTGGTATGTCCCAAAGATTTTGAACAGTTGTGTTTTCATTTTCATTTGTTTCCATGATTTTTTAAATTCTTCTTTAATTTTCTGGTTAACCCATTCATTCTTTAGTAGGATGCTCTTTAGCCTTCATGTATTTGAGTTCTTTTCAACTTTCCCCTTGTGATTGAGTTCTAGTTTCATGGCACTGTGGTCTGAAAATATGCAGGGAATGATCCCAATCTTTTGGTACCGGTTGAGACCTGATTTGTGTCCCAGGATGTTATCTGTTCTGGAGAATGTTCCATGTGCACTCGAGAAGAATGTGTATTCTGTTGCTTTGGGATGAATATTCTGAATATATCTGTGATGTCCATCTGGTCCACTGTGTCATTTAGAGCCTTTATTTACTTGTTAGTCTTTTGCTTAGATGATCTGTCCATTTCGGTGAGGGGGGGTATAAAAGTCCCCTACTATTATTGTATTATTGTTGATGTGTTTCTTTGACTTTGTTATTAATTGGTTTATATAATTGGCTGCTCCCACATTAGGGGCATAGATGTTTACAATTGTTAGATCTTCTTGTTGGACAGTCCCTTTAAGTATGATATAGTGTCCCTCTTCATCTCTTATTATAGTCTTTGGCTTAAATTCTAATTTATCTGATATAAGGATTGCCACTCCAGCTTTCTTTTGATGTCCATTAGCATGGTAAATTGTTTTCCACCCCCACACTTTAAAGCTGGAGGTGTCTTTGGGTCTAAGATGAGTTTCTGGTAGACAACATATCGATGGGTCTTGTTTTTTTATCCATTCTGATACTCTGTGTCTTTTGATTGGGGCATTTAGCCCCTTTTCATTCAGGGTAACTATTGACAGATATGAATTCAGTGCCATTGTATTGCCTGTATGGTGACTGTTAACTGTATATTGTCTCTCTTTCTTTCTGGTCTGTGTCCCTTTTAGGCTCTCTCTTTGCTTAGAGAACCCCTTTCAATATTTCCTGTAGGGCCGGTTTGGTGTTTGCAAATTCCTTTAGTTTTTGTTTGTCCTGGAAGCTTTTTATCTCTCCATCTATTTTCAGTGACAGCCTAGCTGGATATAGTATTCTTGGCTGCATATTTTTCTCGTTTAGGGCTCTGAATATATCATGCCAGTCCTTTCTGGCCTGCCAGGTCTCTGTGGATAGGTCTGCTGCCAGTCTAACATTCCTGCCTCTGTATGTTACCGATTTCTTGTCTCAAGCTGCTTTCAGGATTTTCTCTTTGTCACTAAGACTTGTAAGTTTTACTATTAGATGACGGGGTGTAAACCTAATTTTATTGATTTTGAGTGGTGTTCTCTGTGCCTCCTGGATTTTGATGCTTGTTCCCCTCAGCAGATTAGGGAAATTCTCTACAATAATTTTCTCCAATATACCTTGTGCCCCTTTCTCTCTTTCTTCTTCTTCTTGGATCCCAATTATTTTAATATTGTTGCATCTTATGGTATCACTTATCTCTTGAATTCTCCCCTCGTGGTCCAATAGTTGTTTGTCTCTCTTTTTCTCAGCTTCTTTATTCTCTGTCATTTGGTCTTCTATATTACTAATTCTTTCTTCTGCCTCATTTATTTTAGCAGTAAGAGCCTCCATTTTTGACTGAACCTCATTAATAGCTTTTTTGATTTCAACTTGGTTAGATTTTATTTCTTTTACTTCTCCAGAAAGGGATTTTATTTCTCCAGAGGGGGGTTCTCTGATATCTTCCATGCTTTTTTCTTTTTTTTTTTAAGATTTTATTTATTTATTTATTTATTTATTTATTTATTAGGAAAGAGAGAGAGTGAGAGAGAGCATGAGAAGGGAGAAGGTCAGAGTGAGAAGCGGACTCCCCATGGAGCTGGGAGCCCGATGTGGGACTCGATCTCGGGACTCCGGGATCATGACCTGAGCCGAAGGCAGTTGCTTAACCAACTGAGCCACCCAGGCGGCCCCTTCCCCCGCCGTCTCTCTTCCTGTCGCTTTGGATTCACTTTTTCCACACGTCCTACCTTTCAGAACGTGGTTGATTTTCTGCTCCTAGAATTGCTGTTGTTCCCCTCTTCTCTCTCCTGTTGAGTTTGCAGGCTTTTAGAATGGTTTGATTACTATCTATCTGAACTTCTGGGATCCGACTCTATCTCAACCTCCTACTCCTCTGCCATCTTGCCAAATCTCCAAATTTTCTATTTGATTTCTTCACTGACCCATTTTTGTTAGTAGCTTGTTGGCAGCCTCCTTGTGTTGGGGTTTTTCCTTTTTTTTCCTTATGATTGTCTTGTGATTTCATACTATTGTGGTCAAAAGGATGTTTGATATGATTTCAGTAATCTTAAATTTATTGAGACTCATGGCCTAACATGTGATCTATCCTGGAGAATGTTTCATGTACACTTGAACAGAATGTGTATTCTGTTGTTTTGGGATGGAATGTTCTGCATATTTCTGTTAAGTTATTCAAAGATACCATTTACTTATTGATTTTCTGCCTAATCTAGCCATTGATGTTAGGTAGTGTTTTATAGATCTCTACTATTATTGTATTAATGTCAGTTTCTCCCTTTAAGTCTGTTAATATTTTTGTTTTATGTATTTGTGTGCTCCAATGTTCACTACATAGATATTTACAATTGTTATATCCTCTTGTTGTATTAACCACCTTATCACTGCATAGTCCCCTTCTTTGTCTCTTGTTACAGTTTTTGTTTTAAAATCTGTTTTGTTAGGTACAAGTATTGTTACTCTTTTTTTTTTCACTTTTGTTTGCATCTTTTTCCATCCTTTCACTTTAAATCTGTATATGTTTTTAGGTTTAAAGTGAGTCTTTTGTAGGCCCCATATAGTTGGGTTGATCTTATATTTTTATTTATTGTACCACCCTATGTCTTTTGATGAGGGTGTTAGACCATTTACATTTAAAGTAATTATTAATAGGCTGGCAGTGGGTATTGAGGAAGGCACGTATTGCATGGAGCACTGGGTGTGGTGCATGAACAATTAATCTTATAACACTGAAAAAATAAATGTATTTGGGAAAAAAAGGAATAATGTGAACTACAACATTAAAATAATGAAATTACCAACCTTAAAAACAAAACAAAACCAAAAAAACTTCCATGGTTATCAAATCTGTGTAAGTTTAAAAAAAAATTAAGAAAAAATGAAGTAATTATTAATAAGTGTTTACTGTTGCCATTTTGTCAATTGTTTTCTGGTGGTTTTTGTAGTTCTCTGTGCCTTTCTTTTTCTCTTCTTTGTAACCAGTATCTTTCTTTAGTATTATGATTGGTTTTCTTTCTCTTTATTTCTTGTATATGTATTATAGGTTTTTCTTTTGTGGTTACCTTGAGTTTCATATATAACATTCTAAATATATAGAAGTATATACTAATTTGATGGTCACTTAAGTGCGAATACATTCTAAAAGAACTTTATTTCTCCCTTCACATTTTATGTATATCTTATCATAATTACATCTTTTTATTTTGTATACCCTTTAACTAATTTCTTAGATATAATTAACTGTATTACTTTTTTTAACCTTCAAACTATCTTCATAAGTGATTGCTCTATTACCTTTACTATATATTTGCTTTTACTCATGACATTTTTTTTCTTTTTGTGATTTTCTTCCTTCTAGTTATAGCCTTCTAAAAGAAGTTCCTTTAACATTTATTTTAAGACCAGTTTAGTGGTGATGACCCTTTAAATTTTCTTTGGGAAATTCTTTATTTCTCCTTCAATTCTGAATAATAACCTTGTTGAAAAGAGTACTCTTGGTTGTAGGTTTTTTTCCTTTTCAGCTTTGGATATAACATGCTGCTTTATTCTGGCCTGCAAAGTTCCTGTGGAAAAATCACTTGATAGCTTTATGGGGTTTCCTTTGTACATAACTAGTTGTTTCTCTCTTGCTCCTTTTAAAATTCGTTTTTTAATTTTTTTTCCTTTTTTTATTTCAATTCTAATTCATTAATATATATGGTAAAATTGGTTCCAGGTGTAGAATTTAATGATTCATCACTTACATATAACACTCAGTGCTCATCACAAGTGCCCTCCTTAATAGCCATTAACCATTTAGTTTTTTTTCTATAGTTAAGAGTCTCTTATGGTTTACTTCTCCCCCTCTTTTTTCCCTATGTTCTTCCATTTTGTTTCTTAAATTGCACACATGCCTGAAATCATATGTTGTCTTTCTCTGACTTCTTTTGCTTAGCATAATACATTCTAACTCCATCCAAGTCATTGCAAATGACAAGATTTCATTCTTTGTGATGGCTGAGTAATATTCTGGTGTGTGTGTGTGTGTGTGTGTGTGTATGTGTGTGTGTGTGGTCAATGGACACTTGGGCTCTTTCCATAATTTAGCTATTGTTGATAATGCTGCTGTTATAATCATCAGGTTCCATATGTCCCTTTGAATCAGCATTTTTGTGTCCTTTGGGTGAATACCTAATAGGTCATAGGGTAGCTCTATTTTTAACTTTTGGAGGAACCTCCATACTGTTTTCCACAGTAGCTGCATCAGTTTGTATTACCACCAACAGTGTAAGAAGATTCTGCTATTTCCACATCCTTGCCAATATCTGTTGTTTCCTGTATTGTTAATTTTAGCCATTCTGACAGGTGTGAGGTGATATCTCACTGTGGTTTTGATTTACATTTCCTTGATGATAAGCGATGTTGAGCATCTTTTCAAGTGTTAGCCATCTGGTTGTCTTCTTTGGAAAATGTCTATTTATGTCTTCTACCAGTTTCTTAACTGGGTTGTTTGTTTTTTAGGTGTTGAGTTTGATAAGTTCTTTATACATTTTGGATACTAATTCTTTATCAGATAATATCATTTGCAAATATCTTCTCCATTCTGTAGGTTGTCTTCTAATTTTGTTGATTATTTTCTTTGCTGTGCAGAAGATTTTTATTTTTAGGTGGTCCCAGTAGTTTATTTTTGCTTTTGTTTCTCTTGCCCCCAGAGACGTACCTAGTAAGTTGCTACAGTCAAGACCAAAGAAGTTGCTGCCTCTGTTCTCCTGTAGGATTTTGATGGTTTCCTGTCTCACATTTAGGTCTTTAGCTTTATCTTTAATCTTGTACATTTTAATTATTATGTCTCATGGTGTGAATGTCCTTAGATTAATCTGGTTTGGACCTCTGTTTCCTGAGTCTGGATGTCTGTTTCCTTCCCCAGGTTATTGAAGTTTTCAGCTATTATTTTTTTCAAATAAATTTTGGGCCCCTTTCTCTCCCTTCTCCTTCTGAGATGCCTGTAATGAGGATGTTTATTTGCTTGATTGTCCAAGGTAGTCCTTAACCTATCTGCATTTTTTACAATTATTATTTTCTTTTTTGCTGTTCAGGTTGGGTGCTTTCCATTACCTTGTCTTTCAGATCACTTCTGAACCTTCTAATCTACTTCTACTTCTACTCTACTGTTGATTCCCTCTAGTGGATTTTCCATTTCAGTTAGGTATTCTTCAACTCTAATGAATTTTTTTGTATATTCAATCTCATGTTAAAGTTCTCACTGAGTTCATTCACTTTTCTCTCCAGTCCATTGAGCATCTTTATGACCATTACTTTTGAACTCTATCAGGTAGGTTGCTTATCTTTGTTTCATTTAGTTCTTTTTCTGAGGTTTTGTGTTATTTCATTTGGAACACATTCTTCTCATTTTACTTGACTTTTTTTGTTTCTGTGAGTTAGGTCCAACAGCTATTTCTTCTAGATTTGAAGGAATGGTCTTGTGTATTGTCATTCCCCTATGTAGACTGTATATGCCTGGTGACTTTGGTTGGCTGGCTGGAGCTGTGGCTGTTGTGTATTATGGGTCCTAGGACTGGGACCTAGGGAACTCTCTGGTTGTATGGCTGAAACTGAAATGGGTGTAGTCCAGGATAGTCCTAGGGCTCTCCACACAAGAGTGCCCTGTCAGGACAGCTGAAGTGGGTGTAAACTCTGTTGGGGGCTAGAATCCTGGGACTCTACACAGAGTGGACCTTGGAAGGATGGCTGAAGTTAAAGTGGGTACAAGCTGGGATGTCCTAGGGCTCGCTACACAGAGAACACCCAAGCAAGATAGTCAAACCTGAAGTGGGTGCTGGGTGGGGTGGGGAGTGGGGGTGTCCTGGGCTCTCCATAATAAGGTGCCCTGGCAGGATGACTAAAGCTGAAGTTGGTGCAAGTTGGGGTGTCCCAGAATGATTCATACAGGGGCAACCCTGGTGGGGAGGCGGGAACTAAGAAAGAGTGTGAGCCAGAGGTTCCCAGTATGCTCCATGCAGAGGATGCCCCGGTGGAGAAGCTGGAGCCAAAGTGGGCATGGATCAGGTGTTTCTGGAGTGCTCCATGCAAGGGGTGCCTAGTGAATTGTCTGGAGTCAACATTATGTGGACCCGGAATGTTCTGGAGTGCTTTGTTCATCTGTTACTTTGGCAAAAGCTTGAGCTGTAGTGAGCACCAATGAGTATTCCAATGTGCACTGCACTGGGGCTGTCTTGGCGGGATGACTGGAGTTGATGTGAGCTAGGGACCCAGGGATATTGAGGTGGTAGGCTAGTTAAGGTGCCTGGATCCTGACTCTTGTTTATGCTATCAAGGTGGAGAGGGGATTGTAAATTATGGTGCTTGCCAGCCCGAAGAAAATTTTAGCAGCTCCCTCGCCATTTGGTGGTTCTTGGGGTTGACCTTTTATATGGTAGTTACTTTTTTAAACTGTAACTTTTTTTTCTGTGGCACAGGCCATCAAGGGCTGGCATGGGCTAGGGGCCCAAGCCTTGCTGAGGGGGAGGCCAGCTATGGCACCTGGACCCTGCTCCCACCTTCACTTTCTTGGTGGAGGGGGGATCATAAACAGTGGTGCTTGACAGTGGTGCCAGCCTTAAGAGACTTCCAGTTCCTCTCTCTTTTGGCTGGTTCCATTATATTCTAGTTGCCCTTTTAAACCATGACTTTTTTCTACACCCCAGGACAGATGAGTCTGCTCCTGGTTCCTTAGTCCTGTCCCTCCCCACTGTAGTTCACAGTGTTGGGGTTAGATGTTCCCTTTGTTACTACATCTCCCTCTCTTGTGCTGTTCTCTTTGTGGTCTCTATCTTTTGTTGTGCAGAAGCTGTTCAGTTGGCTCTCAGTTCTTCTTCAGGAAGAATTGCTCTATTAGTAGGTATAGATTTGGTGTGTCTATGGAGGGGGTGAGTTCAGGGTCTTCCTATGTCACCGTCTTGGACCAGAACTCCCAAATTTTATCTTTTAATGCTTAATCTAGCTTCTAGAAAGTCATCTGTAAAAATCTGTAAATTTTTCTGTCACAAAGTGAAACCATAATAGTCTTAACTCCTACTTTATGTACTCCTACTATTCTCAACAGTTCAAGTCTATCACTTATTTGTTCAGGGTACCTTATATTGTCAGTTTATATATGCTTTGCTCAAACTAGTAAATTTTAAGTTTCCTGGTGGTCAGTCATTTCTTTTTACCACGCCATTTAGTATAGTACTTTGAACATAAAGCATATCAATAAATGCACTTTTTATAATGATTTTTTACAACATGACCTATAAACATATTTCAGTTACTGACAGGTAATGAACATAATCAAAATTGAAAACCTTCAGCCAAAAATTAATTACTGGAGTTGGAAATTAAAGCAAATCATTAATTCATTTAAATACCATTCCTTTTTACTGAAATCATTGTGTAATACTAATGTGTATCAATTGAAAAATTGTAATTGGTTACACACACACATACTTGTATATATAAACAACAGCAAATATACTATCTTGATTCGGTTTATCGCTTGGCAATTATTAGAGAAAAAATGGATTAAAAGATATCAACTGAGGAGAATAGGTCTCTTTCATTGCTATGTTATTTCCTTCAGTTCTCTCTGTTCCCACATGTTACCCAAACCAGGAATCACCAACCGTTTCTTATCCCTAAGACCATTGCTCAGAGTGAGTCCCTGAGCCAAAGTTCTATCTTTCTAAGGCATCATGATCTACATATAATGTCAGCAATTCCTTTTTATATATAATACAGATACTTTTAAATCTTTTTTTACAGTATAAATGATTATACCAATATTTTATTATTGATTGCTTCTTTAGTTGACATAGGGTAAAAGAAAGAGAAAGCAAATTCAGAAAGCATGCCATGAAGCAGATAAGGTATGTTATATGCTGATACCCTGCCCTTTAAACAAATTAAATAAAATTATTTTGACATCCTATTTAGATTATAACTGTGCCATTCTAAAGCTATCTTGAAAATTTAAACTTAAATGCACATAAACGTTTATCTACATAATAGGTACCTGTGTCTATAAACAGTTGTAGCAATAGAAGAATAAATAAGGGTACTTATTAAAAAAGAAACATATCTCAAAAACATCAATTTTATCAAAATGAGACAGAATTATAAGCAAAATCACAACTAGAAAGATATTACATGCAGAAATAGCTTTACTTCCATTTTCTACTCTTTTTGATCATATTTCAAAATCCATGGAGTCTAAACAACATAACCTTTTGCTACAAGAAATTATTTTTATGCAAATATAGTACATCATTGAAATATACCATGTGTGTTCATTGTCTAATGGGCTTTCCGTTAAACGTATTTGATGAAAAT
Source organism: Nasua narica (assembly GCA_028533885.1). Lineage (NCBI taxonomy): Eukaryota > Metazoa > Chordata > Mammalia > Carnivora > Procyonidae > Nasua > Nasua narica. The sequence continues at coordinate 10,400 of JAPYYJ010004296.1, forward strand.
GCAGTGATTTTAATAGTCTATCTTAAGTTTTTTTTTCTCCCCAAATATGTTTATTTTACTTTTTCAGTGTTACAAGATTGATTTTTCATGCACCACACCCAGTGCTCCATGCAATATGTGCCCTTCTCAACACCCACCACCAGGCTCGGGGGGGGGGGGGGGGGGGGGGGGGGGGGGGGGGGGGGGGGGG
>JAPYYJ010004297.1:0-10588 GCA_028533885.1 Nasua narica
AAAAAAAAAAAAAAAAAAGCAGCTGGAGGGAAAAAGAGACACACAGCCAAAGTAGCGAGAGTGAGGCTGTCTTCTCTGCATCTCAGCAGAAGTGATGGAAAGCAGGAGGCAACAAAGGGGCATCTCTAAATTGCTAAAAGGAAATAACTCCCATCTCTAAGTCTATACTGAGGAATAATATCTTTCTAAAAAAATACAAAGCAATTTTCAGACAAATAAAAGCAGAGTTCCTCGCTATCGTATCTGCTCAAAAGCAAACATGAGAGGGAGTTTTTCAGGCAGAAAGGAAAAGTTCCAAATAGAAACACAGAAATACGGGAAGAGAGTGTGTGTGCCACACACATGCATGCACGCGTGCACCCTAGGGAATATTACTCCGCCACGAGAAAGGATGAACTCTTGCCATTTGTGACAATGTGGATGGTTCTAGGGGACATTATGTTAAATGAAATAGTCTTAAATTAAAAAATAAAAATAAAAACAATAAACGGAGCGCCCGGGCGGCTCAGTCGGTGACGCGTCTGCCTGCCTTTGGGATCCTGGGATCCTGGAATCGAGTCCCACATTGGGCTCCCTGCTCGTCGGAAAGCCTGCTTCTCCCTCTCCCTCTGCCCAGCCCCCTGTGCTCTCTCTCTTGCTCGCTCACTCACTCTCGCTCTATCTCAAACAAAATCTTAAAAAACAAAACAAAACAAAACAAAAACCCCTCAGAAACAAAGACTAGACTGGTGGCTACCAGCGGTTTTGAGGTATGGGGAGTTGGAAGAGGTTGGTCCAAAAGGACAAACTTCCAGAGAGAAGGTGAGTAAGTTCTGGGTCTCAGTGCACAGCATGGTGACTACTGAGAACAGTACTGTCCTATCTACTGGAAAGTTGCTCTGAGAGTAGATCTTAAATGCTGATCACGGGACGTGTTGCAGGTGGGAGCTCGCGGTAATGGCTTACAGTGACCTGGGCGGAATCGGACGTTTTTACTTCCAAATCCAGCATCGGTTGTTCTCCTGGGGCAGACTGAACAGAGATGCTGGAAGAATCAGGTGCTTTCATCTTTGTGAAAGGACATCTTTGTGACCAGGAGTCCAGTGAAGTCTTCGGCAGAGGAGCGACGCAACCAGACTAATGTCTAAATGGCACCGTTCTGGTCGTTGCTTCGAGACCATACCCCATAGACTTGCTAGAGCTGGCAGGAGTTGGTATCTTTGCTTGAAAACAAAACAAAACAAAAATGCTAGCCGGGGTAGAAATTAAGAGCGAAGAGCACATGGCAAACCACCAACCCTCGGGGAAATACGGGGTATTTGGATTTAGGTACCTGGTGGTGATGAAGCCGATGACGGTGAAGTTCTCATTAATATGCTAGCGGCTGAGACCCCAGAAGCTCTTGGGATCTGGTGACAAAATGATGGAGTTCTTCCTGCCGTCGGCGGAAGCAAGCACTTCAAAGGCCAGGACTGGGTGGAAAAAGGTTGCCTTTTCTACAGAACCACATGGCAAGTACCAGGAATCCTAGAATAGTAGGGCACAGGGACGGTTTCCGATGCCTGTGGAAAACTGAAGTTGACTGCATCAAGTTCCAGGTCCTTAATTTATTGCTTCAAGGCGACTACAACTCAGAGACTTTCTATGGCCGTGTCAAAGAACCTCTTACCTCTTGTGACCACCTGCACGCTCCAAAAGGAAAGTTCCCGTGCGATTTTGTGAATCAAAGAAAGCCGGGGGTTACAAGCGACTGGGGCTTGGCTCCTTCAAATGGGACATCAGCGAGCGTTTGCAAGCTGCAGGTATGCCCAGAGAGCCCTTCTAACGTGCTCCGGACTTTGCCTCCCTAGAGCGGACCCAATCGTGGTCGTGTTTTCTGCTCAAATACTAAAACACGGAGACAAGGATGTTCAAACATTTACCAAATGGTAGAAATACGGAGATTTACTGTGTTGGCAGCGAAGTCACCAGTGGATTGTTAGCAAAGACATTCAGCAGTAAACTGACTCAGTAGACCCTACAGAGTGGGTCTCCCCACGCGTGGGGAACCAGGAGTGTCGGTGCCCCGGTGTTTTAGGGTAGCCCAGAGCGTGGTGGTGTGTTGAAGAACCACTAGCCCGGTTTCAGATCCTTTGCTGCTCTTGGTCAGCCCTCTGTTATCAAAGGCTCTTACATAATAGAACGTTCATTTGTACCAAAAAATGTTCTATGTCATTGTCTGTGTCTTACTCAGACAGTTGGGCTGTTGCCTGGAACAGGAAGTTCGTAGGAATTTCATCTTCTGACTCTCCCCATTAGCAGAAATTCCTTACTTAAGTGGATATCCAAGAAACACTGTCATGCTCCGGGCACCCAGCCTGTGAGAGATGCTGAAGAAGGTGCCCCCCCCCTTGCCTTCCAGGTGCCCTTACTGCCTCATCAGAGGAAGAAAAGAAAAGAATAGCAATTTTCCCTCCGATGCGCGCCCCCTCCCATAGAAGCTGGGGATCCGAATGGGATCCCGGCGGTCCAGGGCGTGAGATGTAGCATCAGGTTCTGGAAGAGAAGTTTTACATGCTGACGGGATTTCAGAATCTGTGTATTTACATCAGGAATAATCTAGAGATCGCTTATGGAAATGGATTTTTGAGGACGATCCATCAACGGAAGAGGAACGTTATTTTACGTCAGCCTCCGTCTACTGATGTGTGTGGACTTACAGAGATTCGGCATTTGCCCATCTCGGGGGAGGGGGGATTCTCACACTTGGCTCTGTCGGTTGACACAGCCCCAAGTCAATCTGCATGATGAAAAGTTCAGACACTATAAAACTCTTGACATATTGCAGAAGGACCTCAAAGATCTTGTACATAAAAATGCTGGGTCAGATCCGTCACAAATGTCCTACTCACCCACACTCTCCCTAGGTCCCCTGGGAGGACCCAGAAGGTTCTCCCTCACCAGAGTTGAAGAGGCAATACCCTTTAAGTGAGATTTTCTGGGTGTTCAACAAAAACAACTAATGTGTTTATACTCACACACATATACGCACACACAGAAGAGGGGTTGCCTGTGACTTAATTCAAGACAAGTTTCCAGACAAAGAAAGATAACTTGCTAATTACCTCAATTTTGTATTAGTCCAAGGAGCCATGCCAACTGGGGTTTCTATAAAGTACCTTTAAGTGACCACCGTACACAACAAAACTGTTCATGATTATGAGTACTTGTCAGAGAAGTTGTTACCGCCGATGTCAGTGACCTTACTGCCTGTGTGTTCTTCTAGGATTTTTATGGTTTCGGGTCTCACTTTTAGGTCGCTAATCCATTTTAAGTTTATTTTTGTGTGCGGTCTGAGAAAATGCTCCAGTTTCCTTCTTCTGCATGGAGCTGTCCAGTTTTCCCAGAACCATTTGTTGAAGAGACTCTCATTTCCCCCATTAAATCTGCATATTGCTTTGGGTAGTACAGACATTTTAACAATATTTGTTCTTCCAATCCATGAGCGTGGAACGTGTTTCCCTTTGTTTATATCTCTTCAGTTTCTTTCAACAGGGTTTTATAGTTTTCGGGGTACAGGTCTTTCACCTCCTTAGTTAAGTTTATTCCTAGGTATCTTACTCTTTTTGGTGCACTTTTAAGTGGGATTGTTTTCTTAATTTCTGTTTCTGCTACTTCATTATTAGTATACAGAAATACAATGACTTTCCGTATATTCCTTTTGTACCCTGGGACCTTACCGAATTCATTTATCAGTTCTAGTAGCTTTTTTTTTTTTAATTTATTTATTTGCCAGAGAGACAGAGAGAGGTCACAAGCAGGTAGAGGCAGAGAGAGAGGGGGAAGCAGGCTCCCCGCTGAGCAGGGATCCCGATGCGGGGCTCGATTCCAGGACCCTGGGATCATGACCTGAGCCGAAGGTAGAAGCTTTAAACCACTGACCACCCAGGCGCCCCTCTAGTAGCTTTTTGATTGAGTCTTTAGGGTTTTCTATATATAGTATCATGTTATTTGCAAATAGTGAAACTTTTACTTCTTTCTTACCAATTTGGATGCCCCTTATTTCTATTTCTTGTCTGATTGCTGTGGCTTGGATTTCCAGTACTATGCTGAATAAAAGTGGTGAAAGTGGACATCCTTGTCGTGTTCCTGAGTTTAGGCAAAAAGCTCTCAGCTTTTCACCACTGAATAGGATATTAGCTGTGGGTTTTTCATAGATGGCTTTCATTATATTGAGGTATGTTCCTTCTAAACCTATTTTGTTGAGCATTTTTTTGTGGGTTTTTCATTTGTTTGGGTGCCAATTTTAAATATAGTTTTAAGACACTGAATTTTCCACTTACAATACAGTACTTGCAAACTGTAATGTTATTTCCTTTCTCTGTACACATATTCCAAGTATCAAGAATGCCCCGTTATTTACTATAGCAGCTCAGCTTTTAAAATTGTCATGGAATCTACTACAACTTTGAGTCCTTTGATGTTTTGTGGAACAGTGCAAATCTAGGCTCAGGTTGGCGTAACGAACCTCTTCAATGGTGGGGCCAGAGGAAGCACCCCCAGATGGAGGAGCTCCACCATGAGGGGAGCCCTCACCCATTCCTTCTGGTGCTCTCTGCTGCTGCTGTGTAATGATGGAGTTGTAGACTTTCTCCAGCTCTGCTGGTACATCCTTCCTGCTCTGCGGTCTGCTTAATTTGGATTTTTTTTTCCTCCAATTTTTTAATTTAAATTCTAGTTGGTTAACATCTAGTGTAATATCAGTTGCAGGAGTAGCGTCTAGTGATTCATCACTTACATACAACACCCAGTCGTGGAACATTTTTATCATGAATGAATGATGTGCTTTGTCGAATGCTTTTTCCGCATCTATTGATATGTTCATATGGTTTTTATGTTTTCCTCTTGTTGATGTGATGTATCACATTGATTGATTTGTGAATATCGAACCACCCTTGCATCCCAGGAATAAATCCCACTTGACTGTAGTGAATGATTTTCTTTTTGGTATTGTTGGAATCGGTTTGCTGATATTATGCTGTACTTTTTTTTTTTTTTTTTTGACAGAGAGAGAAAGAGCACAAGCAGGGAGATCAGGAGAGAGAGAAGCAAGCTTCCCACTGAGCAGGGAGCCTGATGTGGGACTTGATTCCAGGACCCTGGGATCATGACTTGAGCTGAAGGCAGACGCTTAACCGACTGAGCCACGCAGGCGCCCCTATGTCAGTACTTTTTAAAAGAACATGCAGCTTAAGGGCACCTGCGTGGCTCAGTCTGTTGAGAGGTTGGCTCTTGATTTTGGCTCAGGCTCGTGACCTCAGGGTTGTCTGGGATGGAGCCCTGGGTCGGACTTCATGCTCAGCTTGGAGCCTGCTCGGGATTCTCTCCCCCTCCCTCTGCTCCTCCCCCCAATCACGTGCATTCTCTCTCTCTCTCTCTCAAATAAATAAATAAGTCTTTAAAAAAAAAAAGAAAGAACATACAGCTTCATCAAACTGTTTTGTCATCATCGGAAAGACTTAGAGTGTCCACTGGAATCCCAGAATTATCATCAATACTCCATCATTCATCTCTCACTTAATATAGGTTTTCATGCAAGGAAAAAAAAAAACCATCTCTTATATGAACAATGGAAGAAATTATTGAATTAAGATGAGCAACTTTGGGAATTTAAATGATCTCTTTTCTCTCAAGGATAAGAAGAGGGAAAAAAATGTGTGCGTTCAGAAAACACCGCTCAGCCCTGAGCTTCAGCTGCACTTGGCCCCTAAGAAGATGGCAGTCTCCGTGTTGAGAGCAGGGAACTTCCTTTTTCTTGAAGAGAAAAAAATCCACTTGCCTTAGCTCACACACAAATTTCAGCTGTATTTCATGAATCTATGCCCAATGCCATCTAGCAAAAGTGCATAACATAGCAGAAAACACACATACACACACACACACACACACACACACAAAGACCAGCAGACAACAAAAAATAATTTTCTCACTTTCCAAGGAGTGGCAGAAACCACTCGAGAAACCATGACCCAAAGAAACTGGTCTTGACATTGGTGTGCCACAAAAGGAAATAGAGTCGTTAACCACCGTGGTGCTTGAAATCACATTCTTTGGACCATATTCTTGCCAAATGGGGTGGAGTATGTATGTGTCCTTGCCGACACCATTTGCTGTGTTTATATGAACAGTTCTGCAGAAGTGAAAACCCATTTAGATAAAATCAGACAGCAAGCCTCTTGGCTGCAGCCGATTTCCCCCAGAGATGCCTGCAGGAGCGGATTGGTTTACGGGACTGTTGGCAGGATTCTTCAAGGGATTAGATCAGTGTCACAGGGAATACTACGATTTGGGCTCGCTCTCCTCTGCATCTCATTAATTGGATATGTCATTTTTTAAAAATGCGCTTTCCCGTGCTGCCCCAAAAGAACCAAAGAGGGAGCTAATGTTTTGGTCATGCATACTTTACAGGTCAAGTCAATGCTCGGAAATATTTTCCACAAAGGGCAGAGTCATTTCATTCCCCAAATCCCCAACACCACGCCCCTTTCCAGCAGAAAGCAGCAGGGCGGTGGTCACCCAGTCCCTCAAGACTGAGGAATGACGAAATACTAGGGGGACCAGACCCCACACTCGGGAGAACAAATGCCCGGCAGCTCTTCCCCAGGAAACTGGTGAACCTGGCTGCCCTCTGCACCTGTTTCACAGAAGTGGACTGACCACCCTAAGGGGAGCTGGGATTGGAGCAAACTCGGAGGGACTCCAGCAGGGGTGCAGGAGAGCCCTGAGTGAAGAGTCGCCTCTGTGATGACACACCAAGGCCTCCCCTGCTGGTCATGCTAGTGCCGCTGTCTTCTGCAGGTAACAAAATGCATGGACAAGTGTGGACAAGCGTGGACAAGCGTGGACAAGGGTGAATAAGCATGGACAAGTGTGGACAAGCATGGACAAGGGTGGACAAGGGTGGATAAGCATGGACAAGCATGGACAAGCATGGACAAGGGTGGACTAGCATGGACAAGCGTGGACAAGGGTGGACTAGCATGGATAAGCATGGATAAGCATGGACAAGCATGTCCTTGGGAGGTGCCTGTGCGGACGCCGCCATGTCTTCCCCCCTCCTCACCTTTGCCAAGCTCCAGCCCCCTCGTGCACCCCAAAGACCCCCTAGCCCGCAGAATTTCCCGAATCCTCAGCCCAGTCCTCCTCGGGCAAACTCCTCCTGCCTCCATGCTCGAAAGCCTACAGCAAAGCCCACTCTCTCCATGCACATCCGGGCGAGGTGGGCTCTGCGCCAGGGCAGCGCATCTGGGATCCCAGGCCTCCTGCCCCCCAGCCAGACGCCCCCCGCAGCCGCGGACCACAGCCCGGCGCCTGCCGCCCCACAAGGGGCCCCGCCATGCTCGTGCCTCCAGCTGCACGCACTAAGACCAGACGGTGATGTCGCTCAGCCTGCTGACCACAACTCACCTTTGACCCCAACCCGGCTGCAGACACTGAGGCCCTTGATTTATGGAGTAAAGAAAGCTTCCAGATTACCGGAGCTCCTGCCCTGGCCCGTTCCTTTAGAGAGAAGTGCAGGTCTATTTCCCGGAGCTCTCCATCTGTCAGGCCGTGTAGCCGACCCTAATCAGTACTCCTAGCTCTGCAGATGTTCCCACGCGGTAGCTCTCTAGCAGCATCGTTACCCGTTGGGTAGACAGATGGCAGAGGCACGCGGGCCTCACCAGGACCCAACAGGGGCCATTCACGCATCCGGTCAGGTTTCTTTAGCACGCGCATCCGAGATGGAGTGCCTTCAACCACAAGCATCTGTTTCTCCCGTTTCTGAAGGCTGGTGGGTCCCAAGGTTCCGGCAAATCTCTTCCTGGTGGTCAGATGATCATCTTGCCGCTTTATCTCCACCGGGTGGAGGGGAGAGGAGAGGAAGCACGCTCTCCCTTGCTGCTTCCTAGGACACGGATCCCATTCAGGATGCCGCCAGCCCCCTGCCCTACCTATCTCCCAAACAGCGCGCCCTAAACACTGCCACACTGGGGAAGGCTTCCCGCATACGAGTTTGGGGGGACGCCCAACGTTCAGCCCCCGGCAGACGCTAATCTTACCTTCCTTCCGTTCGCTGGCAGCAGCGCTGGCACAACTTTCTGCTCAGCTAAACCACATCAGGGCACCGTTTGCTAATTTACTTATTTTAAGATTTTGTTTATTTATTTGACACAGAGAGAGAGAGAGAGAGAGAGAGCGCAGCAGGGGAGCAGCAGGCAGAGGGAGAGGGAGAAGCAGACTCCCCGCTGAGCAAGGAGCCTGATGCGGGACTTGATCCCAAGATCCCAGGATCATGACTTGAGCTGAAGGCAGACCCTTAACCGACTGAGCCAGCCAGGCCCCCCCACCATCCATTTGTTAATGTAAATGAAGCAGGACTTCCATGCTCTTTGTTTAAATAAGAAATCAAGAAGAGTTATTATTTTACTTTTCCTTATGAATGGGGGAGAAAGGAAAGCCAAACTGATCCTTTTCTGGATGAAGATATAAAATGTGTAAGTCTTTCTAATCTGATGAAAAACAAGGGTGTTAATTTAAATACTACTGTCAGAGAAAAACATTATCAAGATAAGCATTCTCAGGGCGCCTGGGGGGCTCAGTCGTTAAGCGTCTGCCTTCGGCTCGGGTCATGGTCCTGCTCGGGTCATGGTCCTGGAGTCATGGGATTGAGCCCCGCATCGGGCTCCCTGCTCAGTGGGAAGCCTGCTTCCCCCTCTCCCACTGCCCCTGCTTGTGTTCCCTCTCTTGCTATGTCTCTGTCAAATAAATAAAATCTTAAAAAAAAAAAAATAGATAAGCATTCTCATTGAAAAAAATTCTTAAAGGTTCAGGGTGATTTTCCCAGGAGACAATGTCACCGGAAATATTTTCCACAGGACTCTCACAAAACCTAGCGACAACCCGCCTAGAAAAGAAAAGGGTGAAGCCTCTCTGGAGAAAGACAACATGAACCAGAGAACACTTTTTAATACAACAGCGTCCCACGTTCATTTAAAAAAAAAATTGTTAGGTGTACCATACATTCAGAATCCAAGGAAATAAGTAGCTACTCGAATTAGGCTCATAAGTGATTCGGGTGAAAAAAAAAAGTCAGCAATAGAACCATTAAAATAACTGCAAGTAATCTAGTCAAGAAAACACAGAAAATTGAATGACAAGCTGGCCAATGTCAGCAAGGAATTTGAACCCATTAAAAAAAAAACAATTATGGAAGTTCTAGAACTGAAAGAGACAAGACTGAGAACAAGAATTCAGCGGATGAGGACAAGGACAGATTTGTCCTAGCAGAGGGCAGTATTTGCTAACCAGAGACACTGGACTGTGTTCCTCCGGGGTAAGGAAGGGACTTAGCTGTCCCAGACCCTTCTGCACAGAAGCATGCACTGTCTCCCTGCCTCCTGCCCCCCACTGTAGCCCCATCAGATCTTCGGGTTCAATCAATATATTCAGAGTTTATATTCTTGTGATTATGTGAAGGCTATCACAGTCGAAACCCACGGTTTGCTAGGATCACATTTTTCCTTTTTTTTTTTTTTTTTAAGATTGTATTTATTTATTTAGAAAGAGAGAGCGCCCATGAGCACGGGGAGGGGCAGAAGGAGAGGGAAAATCTCAAGCAGACCCCACCCCACACTGAGTGCAGAGACCGATGCGGGGCTCGATCTCAGGACCCTGAGATCATGATCTGAGCTGAAATCAAGAATCGGACACTCAGCCGGCTGAGCCACATGCTCCGCATTTTTTTCTTACAGAAAAATGTTTTCCAGGAGTTGATAATTGCCCCCTATTTTTTGTTGACGTAGTTTCCTATATACTGATCACTAATTAATCTCCAAACTCTCAATAAGCTTATAAATACTTTCAGACACAAGAGGTAAGCTGGCAGTGTGTTTTCGGATTGGAATCATTTCTGTAGGATCCCTCTATGTGCCTCTGGGGCCGGGACTCACATCCCGATGGACCAGCCATGCATTTGCCATCTGTGAATTCTTCACTATCATCTGGGAATTGACTTCCTCTCTCCCCCAAAAGATCTCCTGCTCTCCAACTCATTCTTCCACCCAACAAATACATTGTCTGTGCCGAGCACCGTTACGAGCTCTGAGGACTAGTGACATACTCAGCCAATCTGACCCACAGAATAGATGATTTTCTAACAACTCCCCTCCTCTAGGAGATAAAATTTCCAGTAAAATCATCATGTACTGATAAACAGCAGTCATTGTTTCTATGGCTGTTCTAGTTTTAAGGCAATTAGGGAAAGAGAACAAGTTTTCATTTTAAAGATGGTTTTGGGGGGGGCACCTGGGTGGCTCAGTCGCTAGTCGTCTGTCTTCAGCTCAGGTCATGATCTCAGGGTCCTGGGATCGAGCCCCGCATCGGGCTCCTTGCTCAGCGGGAGGTTTGCTTCTCTCTCTCCCTCCCTCTCCCCCTGCTTGTGCTTTCTCACTGTGTCTCTCTGTCAAAAAAGTAAAATCTTGGGGAAAAAAATAGACGGTTTTCAAATTCTGTCAAATATGTCATGTGTAAACTGCAATTTTTCTCGCCGAAAATGTATAGATGTATATTACACTTTGCAGTTCAGATG
>JAPYYJ010004298.1:0-10587 GCA_028533885.1 Nasua narica
GGTGTCTCTGGGTTCTTGGTGGCAGGAATTCAAGCATTTGATGTGGATTTCCAGTTGCCCAGTTGCCTTGCGTCTTCTGGTTCTTCAGAGTGTTGTCCATGACTTTGACTACGAGGGTCATCAGTGCTGTGGGCCTCCACTGGGACCCTCTCAGTACCTCTGTGAAATTTGTTGTGTTTCTCCTTCCAGGCTGCACTGGGGACATTGTGCTGACCCAGTCACCAGCCTCTTTGACCGTGTCTGCTGGGCAGAGGGCCGCCATCTCTCCTTTTTTTTTTTTTTTTTAAAGATTTTATTTATTTATTAGAGTGAGAGAGACTGAGAATGAGAGGGGAGAAGGTCAGAGGGAGAAGCAGACCTCCCGCAGAGCTGGGAGTCCGATATGGGACTCGATCCCGAGACTCCGGGATCATGACCTGAGCCGAAGGCAGTCGCCCAACCAACTGAGCCACCCAGGCACCCGGCCGCCATCTCTTGTAAGACAAGTCAGAAAGTCAGTGACATTTTGGGCATTACCCACTTTATTACATGGTATCAACAAAAATCAGGACAGCGTCCGAAAATCCTGGTTTATAAAGCATCCAGTGGAGAGACTGGGGTCCTAGCCCGGTTCAGTGGCGGTGGGTGTGGGACTGAATTCAGTCTCACAATTGATCCCGTGAAGGCTGGCGATGCTGCCAACTATTACTGCCAGCAGAGTAAGGAGCCTCCTCCCACAGTGCTCTGGGTCTAAACAAAAACCTCCCCAGGAGGCTGCTCAGTGAGGCTCAACTCTCTCAGATGTTCCTCAGATGAATCCTAGAGGATCAACTCCCTCAGATGACCCAGGGTCTCTGGGTGGTTTGGTAAAAGGGTCAGACTATGAAAGAGGAAGGTCTCAAACTTACATGTGTCGGTGTGTGTGTTTTCCTGTTTAATTATAATATAAGCTGTTTTATAATTTAACAATCATATTACTAGAGGGCTCACGTAAATACCCCTCCATGTTGTTTAGAAACCTAATAATTTTTCTGAGCAATGGAGTTATCTGTGCTCTGATTCAGATTTCTCCATCTCTGTGTCTTTCTCAAAAACAACTTCTTCTGTCCTACATATATTTACTTATCCTTTTCTCCTTGTCCAATTTTCACGTCCTTTTTCGATGATACCTACCACGTACGTATCTGACCAAGGTCTCCTCTTGTCTTCCTTCTTTTTCTATTTTCTAGAACATTACAGGTAGAGTGGACTCCAGAAGCCTGAGTCTGCACAGTGACAAGGATGGAAGGGTCCGTTTTCCCTCTCCACCCCTACCTTGGCCTCCCTTGGGCTTCTGTATCCTCCTCAAGGGGAGCTGGGGAAACTGACAAATAGTGCCCTGAAACATGTCAGTGTCCCAGATTCCCCTTAGTTTCTAAGTTTGTAACACTGTATCATCACATAGGAATTTTACTGTTGTATTCCTTTTTTATTGCCCCACAACAAGTTAGCACAAACTTAGTGGCTAAAACACATGTTGTTCATCACACAGTTTCTAGGAGTCAGGCTTCTGGGCAGAGTTTAGCTGGGTCCTCTTTTTTGGGGTCTTCCAGGATGAAACCAAGGTGTTGGCCAGACTCCCTTCTCATCCAGAAGCTTAAAGAATCCGTTTCCAAGGTCATTTCAGGTTGTGGAAAGAATTCTTTTTTTTGTGACTATCTGACTAAAGGTCCTGACCTTTGGTGGCTGCAGGCTGGAGGTCACATCCATATCCTAGAGGCCACTCAAAGTTCATAACATGTGAGATCCTTGCTAATCAAACCATCAAGGGGATATCCATCCACAACAGAGAGGGCTTAGTTCCTCCTGTAAGGGCTCCGTCCTGATTTAGTGAAGTCCACCCAGCATAATCTTCATTTTAATTAACTCAGAATCAACTGATTTGGGATCCTAGTTACATCTGCAAAATCCCTTCCCCTCTGCAAGATTGCATGGGCTAGGGACGCCTGGGTGGCTCAGTGGGTTAAAGCCTCTGCCTTTGGCTCAGGTCATGATCTCAGGGTCCTGGGATCCAGCCCTGCATCTGGCTCTCTGCTCAGCGGGGAGCCTGCTTCCTCCTCTCCCTGTCTGCCTCTCTGCCTACTTGTGATCTCTTTCTCTGTCAAATAAATAAATAAATAAACAAATAATATTTAAAAAAAAAGATTGCATGTGCTTGAAGGAAGTCACAGGCTCTGCCCACACTGAATGGAAGGGCATGAACCCTGGGCTGTAGGTGTCAGGGGCCCCCCTAAGGTCTGTCTCTGCTACAACTGTTGCACTAGGTAGGGCTTTTGTTTGCTTATTTCCATTCTCTTTCTCCCAAGAGTCTCCTGTGCCCCAGGACATCAAATACAAAAGCTCCCCAGGTAATGGATCATGAAAAGCAGCAGACCCACCCCTCAGGGTCCTGTTTTCATTCTAGCTTCTCATATTTCTCCTGTTGCTTCCCAAGTGAAGAAATAGCCAGTGTTTCCCTCGGCCTCATGTTAAATTTGTAATAAATTAATAAACAAATAATATTAGACATGCAATTTAAAAAATGCCTGAATTAGGAAAGAAAGAACCATCACAAACCAAGGACCTAAGTTCCTACCCTAAGAACCTAGAAAATAAAGAGCTAACAAAATCCAAGCAGGTAGAATAAAGGAAATATACAAATTAGAGTGGACATCAATGGAATATATATTCTAGCTCCTCAAAACTTAGGATCCTTTTAAAAGCAGCATGGGGTAGAGAGCTAAATGTGTGGTCGTGCTAATGAGCTAACGCTTGTCCTTCAGTTTCAGACAGAAAGGTGTTTGGCTCAGCCTTATAGGTGCAGGGGGGTCTCTTCTCTAGAGGGATCCAGTGCCTGTCATTCATGGAACATCCACGAGTATATCTAGGCTCCAGATCGCACACTGGGGTTCTAGTTTCCCTACGCTTCAGGGGTTCAGAGGTCTTTACAGAGACCTCAATGAATGGACAAGGGCTCAGTTCAGCAGCGGCCAGGGAAGGAGAAGGCAGACCTGTGGGGGTTGGGATTTGCTGATTGAAATTATGTACAGCAGATTCTTAGCACAGAGGAAATTCACATCCCCCCTAGGGAGGTGAATTACCTTATCCCAAGGTAATGGGATTGAATTAAGCTGTCTGGGCAGGAACGTGTAAGTGATGCCCTGGTCCCGAGGTACGCACACCTCACAAAAGCCCTGAGAACCTTCCCTCTCCTCTGCCCGCCTAGGTTATACAGGTGGGAAGGACCCCATGGACTTTTAAGCCAGGACCTCCTCACCCACCCATCGCTGATTTACGTCTTCCGCTGCAACCGCAAAACCCTCAGAATTGTTTTTAAGGGGCGTTCTTATGAGAACAAGTTTTTCGCCTGTGACCGGGCTCAGCCAGCATCATGGACTTTCCGGCTCAAATTCGCAGTGTCTTGCTGCTCAGGTTTACAGCTGAGAAAGAAGGGAAGCTCGAAACTTAGAACCTCTTTGTCATCAGAGCTGGAGTCTAGGACCAGCTTTTTCTTTCTTTAGGTTGAGTCTTAACGGCAGATCTGCATGTTGCGTGGTAGGAAGACGTTCTCTACCTCTGTTTCTGCTCACTTCCACCTCTTCTGTCTCTCCCGTGTGATCTTAGTTTCCAGTGGGGGAGCCATCTTGACCCAGTCTCCAGCTTCTCTGACTGCTTTCCAAGGGGGGAGAGTCACCATCCCCTGGGAGACCAGCACCAGTATAAGCTCCAGCAACTTAAACTGTTACCAGCAGAAGCCTGGAGCTTCTCCTAAGCTTCTTGTTTTTGGCACAGCAAGCCTGGCTTGGGGGGTGGGGGGGTCCCAGCTCGCCTCAGTGGTGGTAGATGTGGGTGGGAACTCTCACTCTCTCACCATCAGCGCCCTGGAGGCCGAAGGTGCAGTCCACTATTGTTGCCAGCAGGGGGCAGCCACCCACCCACAGTGTCAGAGACAGGGATATAAAACTCCGTTGTGGGCCCAGCTGTGCTCCCTCAGATACTGTGAAGGTCATGGGCTCTGCTTCTGCGTCTGGGAGACCTCACGGTGGCCCTCTGTGGGGCCTGGGCTTGGCTGACTGTAGAAGACGCTTGGCCTTCAGAGGGAAGGGGAGGAACAGGGTCTGGGGAATGAATCAGTTCTCAATGGGCTCCGGTTTGACGGCAGCATGGGTCGTGGAGGGAAAGGTGCAGATATGATGCCATTCCTCCAGAGCATTGCTCTTTTTTGTTTTTGTTTGTTTATTTAAGGTTTTTATTTGTCAGAGAGAGAGAGAGAGAGAGAGAGAGAGCGAGCACAAGTAGGCAGAGCACCAGGCAGAGGGAGAAGCAGGCTCCCTATTGGCAGAGAGCCAGACATGGGGGTTGATCCCAAGACCCGGGGATCCTGACCTGAGCCGAAGGTGGACGCTTTCCTGACTGAACCACGCAGGTGCCCAAACCCCGCTTAGGTCATTCTTATAACAAAATTACTTTCCGCACTGCCCCATAAGGCTTTCTTGGCTAATGGGATTGAATTAAGCTGTCTGGACAAGAACCCATAAATAATGCCCTGGATCAGATGTACACATACCTCACAAAAGCACCAAGAACCTTCCCTTTCCTATGCCCACCAAACTTATACAAATAGAAGGACCGCAGAGACTTAGAAGCCAGGATCTCCTCACTCACACCCTGCTGATTGCTATCTTCCTCTGGAACAAATAATCCTAAAATTTATATGGAACCAGAAAAGACCCCGAATAGCCAAAGGAATGTTGAAAAAGAAAAGTAAAGCTGGCGGCATCACAATTCCAGACTTCAAGCTCTATTTCAAAACTGTAATCATCAAGACAGTGTGGTACTGGCACAAAAACAAACACATTGATGAATGGAACAGAATAGAGAGCCCAGAAATGGACCCTCAACTCTATGGTCAACTAATCTTTGACAAAGCAGGAAAGAATACCCAGTGGAAAAAAAACAAAATCTCTTCAATAAGTGGTGTTGGGAAAATTGGACAGCCACATGCAGAAGAATGAAACTGGACCGTTTCCTTACACCACACACAAAAATAGACTCAAAATGGTCAAAAGACCTAAATCTGAGATAGGAATCCATCAGAATCCTTGAAGAGAACATAGGCAGCAACCTCTGTGACCTCAGCCGTAGCAACTTCTTGCTGGGCATGTCTCCAAAGGCAAGGGAAACAAAGGCAAAAAATGAACTATTGGGATTTCATCAGGACTAAAAAGCTTTTCGATAGACATAAAGTGGTGGTAGAAATAGAAAAAAGGGAACCATGACAAAGCAATTATAGCCTACATTGCACCATTATTCTGCTAGTCAGTGTCGGACAACCAGCCCTTGAGAAAAATAAAAGTTCTGGTTTGTAGTATTTGCCAATTTCCATAAATGTGGAATGTGTATTATTTGTCAATTTCCATAAATGTGTTAAATATCTAACACACTTGATAGAATAGCTCAATCAGCTTTTGGTAGAATAAGATGAAAACCATTAGGGAATAGAAGACATAAGCAACATTACCAACCAACTTGAATTAATTGCTAAAGAACAGTAAAGCACAAGTGGAAAAATGTGTATCCTTATGGAGAGATCTTGGAACATTTGCCAAGATGAACCATTTCCTGTGCCATAAAACAAGTCTATGTAAAGCTAAACGTGTGGACATTTTATAGAAAATGTTCTTTGACAACAAAACAATTAAGTTAGAAGCAATAACAATAAATTATTCACAAAATCCTCATATATGATGGAATACCTTTCTATATAATGCATGGATAGAATCATGCATTGTAATAATTCTAAGTGAATATTACATAATCAGATAATACCAAATATAACTAAATGATTAAGGAAAGCACAATATGTCAAAACTTGTGGAATGTTAAACAAGGCTTAGAGGGAAATTAATACCATGAAATGCTTATTTTCAGAAAGAAGAAATATTTATTTATTTAATACTTTTACAGCCTAAGGAATTGAGTCATCAATATTAGTATTGTATGGTGACAGACGTGGGCATAGAATAATGTATAAACTTGTTGAATCACTATGTTGTACAGCTGAAATGGTATAGCCTGTGTCAACTATGCTAAAACAAAAAAAGAGGAAACATTTAAAATCTATGATCCAAGCTTCTTGCATAGGAATCCAAAGAAAAAGAAGTTCTGGTCCAAGGTGGTATTAGAGGAGGCTTCTGAATTCACCTCCCCGCATGGACACATGGAATCTACAGCTACACATGGGACAACTCTCACTATGAGACATCCAGAAACTAGCCAAGGGACTCCTACACGTTGGGTTAAAGAGGTAATACCCACATTGAAACAGGTGCACAAAGCTGGGACACATTCTTGCCATGAACTCCACTCCCAACAGAATATACCATTAGAAGGAAACTTGTAAATCCCTGCTTCTCTCTGAAGAGCGAAGGGTTTGGACCCAATTTCTAGTGCCCCAACTTGTAAGACTTCCACCTGAGGAACTACCCCCAAAACACCTCATTCTGGAAGCCAGCGGGGCGTGCATGGAGACCTCCCAAGACAATAGTAAACAAAGAAACAGGGAGCAGAGGGAGCCGCCCACCTCCCAGTCTTACCCTCAAAGAAGCCTATTTTCATATCTTAAAGGCTAGTGCCATGGGGCACCTGGGTGACTCAGTGGGTTAAAGCCTCTGCCTTCTCAGGTCATGATCTCAGGGTCTTGGGATCGAGCCCCGCATCAGGCTCTCTGCTCAGCAGGGAGCCTGCTACCCACCTCCCCTCTCTGCCTGCCTTTCTGCCTACTTGGATCTCTTTCTCTCTGTCAAATAAATAAATACAATCTTAAAAAGATAATAAATAAAGGCTGCTGCCTGATGCTTAGGCTTCCAATTCAGAACACATCTAGGGGCTGACTGCATTCCTCCCTGGAAATCAGGGAAGTCTGTGTTTGCACTCTGCATTCTCTCTCTGCCCAGCTCGCGGTCCCTGGTGTCTTCCTGGAAAGAGCTTGTGCACTCGTCTGGCGCCCCGGTACCCCTTGACCATCTGGCTCTGTTGGTCAGCAGAGCTTCAGTTCTCGGACCCACAGTGCTAGAGTAAATAAAGACAAATAGATATGTGCAGAAATAATATTTGTGTGTTAGAACCGGCAAAATAATACTGGCAATAAACTTGAAAATATTACAATAAGCTTACAAAAAACTTACAGATAAACTTGCAAGAATAACATTTGTGTATTATAATTTTAAATAATAAATAAATATATATAATAGTAGATGATAAGACTTTATTAATTTGATATTTTGACTGAGTATAAGATTTTTCTGGATTGCTTTTCTGCAATTTCATTTGTTATGGCATCAAAATTTGTACTTTTAGCAAACTCAACTTCCATGTATAATTGAAAATGACATTGGTGTCTTTTAGCAAGTACAAGACCTCAAATATTTTTCGATAATTTTTAATTTCAAAAAGGTTTTTTCTGAGGTAAACAACAACAACAACAACAAAAAACCCTGAGTTGTTTGGAATATTTTATAGTCTACGACAACATTATGATGCCTTTCTGATTAATTATTTTGAAATATAAACTTTAATATGTCTAGACATGATGAGCCATTTTTAAAAAAATGACAACTCTTCACACAAATTGGTTTTGTGTAAATCTGATTTAATGTTAGGTACAAATGTATACAATGCTATCTTAATGTCTCTTCTGACATTTCTTGCACTATGCGGATATAAATCATGAACCTGAAAGTAGCTCCATGATTTGCATATACTTCAAAACACCTGCCTGATACATTCTATCTCTGTCCCTTCAATTACAAGTAATCTTAAAATTGTCTTATTAAAGATCGTTTAGTTTGAAGCTTCATATGAAATAGTGTTCTTCTCCATCAAATGTGACAATATTTAAGTTTAACATTTACTTCTAAGACTGTGGCTACTTAGTTTACATTGCTGTAGCAGTTTGCAAAACTGAGATTCTAAATTCCCCAATGAATTCTCGTCATTCTGTGTTGACATATGTTATGCTCATCGCAAGTGTAGCTACCGTCTCTCTCCACACAACACTGTTGCAATACCGGAGACTATATTCCCTACGTTGAACCCTTCATCCCTGTCATGTACTCTTTCCATGTCCGGGAGCCTATTCCTCCCAATCCTCTTCACTGATTCTTCCCATCCCGCCTGTTCCCTTCCCCTCAGGGAACCACCAGTTTGGTCTCTGTATTCACGGGTATTTCTGCTTTTGTTTTTTTGTTTAGCTTTCTGTTTTAGATTCTACATATAAATGAGATCCTATGATGTTTGCCTTTCTCTGGACTTATTTCACCTCACATAATACCCTACCGCTCCATCCATGTTGGCCCAATGGCTAGATTTCATTCCTTTTATGGCTGAGTAAAATTTCATGGTATATATGGACCACATTGTCTTTCCAGGATTAGGAGCTTATATCGGCTATGAGTTTACAAGTCAGTTTGAGTGCTTGAAGAACAAACTTTTACTAACCATTCTTAGCCATTATTCCTGTGCGGTTAGTGTGCAAAGAATGCTATCTAGAGAACATAGTATAAGACAGTGTCACTGGGAAAGGGGAAATTCAAAGAGTGGGAAAATAAGCAATAATAAATTCTGAATGCTATCAAATATGATCCTATTAAAAATATCACAAAATTTGTTAGGTAAAAATGTATGTAATTGTGTGTTCACATGAGTGGCTCAGATTTCTGGCGCTCAGGCTGAGTAACTGTCCCTGACCCAGGCACGGGGGCTGGGAGGGGCACGGGGAGGTTCGGGGCCGCTCTCCCTGGCAGCTCACCGCTCACCCCGCAGGCTGATCACTTCCCTTCCAGAGCTGGTTGTGTCCCCCTGAGGCTGTTGTGTCGCCCAGGGGCCGTGACTCGGTCCAGAGCACTCAGCTGCACGGGGCTGCCCTGAGCCCCCAGCACCTGCCCCTGATGCCAGCTCAGAGCCTGTGCTGTGCCCGCGCCCTGCTCAGGCCCCTCACCAGCCCAGTGGGGACCGCCAGACAGAGAGGTTTGTGTTCGGGCCTCAACCACTGTGGGAGGAGTATATGTACCTTGCTGACAGTAATAAACCCCCACATCGTCAGCCTCCACCCTGCTGATCCTCAGGGTGAAATCTGTCCCTGACCCGCTGCCACTGAACCTGTCTGGGACCCCAGAGTATCGGTTGGAAACCTTGTAGATCAGGAGCTGTGGGGACCGGCCTGGCTTCTGCAGGTACCAACTCAAATAGGTGTTTCCATCACTGTGCAGGAGGCTCTGATTGGCCCTGCAGGAGATGGAGGCCGGCTTTCCGGGGGTGACGGGTAGGGACAGTGGGGTCTGTGTCAGCATGACCTCCCCGCTGGATCCTAAAATAATGAGAGATAAGTACAGGTTATGGAGAAACATCATAAGCCATTTTTATGATTTTAAAGTTTTTGTCGATTTATTTGTGATTTGATTCATACTTCAAAAATAACCAATATTCATCGATTACCCAAAATTGCAATAGAAAGTGGCTTTTTTTCTTTTTTTCTTTTTCTTTTTTTTAGCATTTTCCTAGATCACTGTTCTTTGTTCCTTTCAGTTTCTTACTAACTTATACAGGACTAAATGTTAAATGCCCCTTGCTGAAGGCCATTCCAACCCCTGGACAGAATACACATGGCAAGCATTAGCACCTAGAGAGCTTACCCTCCCCACCCCGATCTCCCATCTCATCCCCCTTCTGCTCTTACCTGGGACCCAGAGCACCAGCAGCCCCAGGAGCTGAGAAGGGAACCTCATTCTGAGAAGCTGCACTGATGAGTCCTAGCAAGTAAAGACAAGCTCAGAGCTGACCTTTATGTCAGACTTGCCAGGGAAGGTCCTCCCCAGGGGGCAATATGCAAATCCCGTGGTGGGTGTGGCAGACCAGAAAGGGCCAAAGGCAGGCTGCAGGGCCCTCTGCTGGGAGCCAAGAAGCTTCCAGTGTCTTCTGTGTCTGGAGGAAACCCAACAGAGACAAAGTCCCCACTGCCTGAGTGGGAAGCGGGGTCTACCTGTGATAATCAGGCTCTGTGGCGGGATGCAGTGCTCACAGCCCTGGCCTCCTGAGAAAGCTTCAGAGAGCCTGGAGCTACAGACTCGAGTGTGCAGAGTCCATTTCTGGCAGGTGAATGGTCGTCCTGCTCAGATTCCTGTCAGCTAATGTCCAGGAGGAAACAGGTCCCACTCCCACTCCAGCTGGTTGGCCGGCAATGCCCAAATCCCAGCATGAGCTGGAGATAGTTCAGGAGTCTCTGGGATCTGCTGTTTCCAGGTTAATGGTTTAGAGAAGTTAATAATGATCTAAATGAATTAAACTAACCCTGGGACCTTGGGAATTATGCTCTATGAGAAGATGAAACAAAAAAACCTTTAGAGGTAGGAAAGAATCCCTCACTCAGCAGTAGAGCACTCATAGTCCTGGGGAAGAGAATTAGGAAGAAGACAGAATTTGTTGCTCAGGCAGTGAGTATGACATCTGTGGTAACCGTTTGTTACAATCTGGGGAGTATCCTGTCATACTTTTCTCTCTCTCCCCAGAGTAGATAAAGAGAGGGATAGAGAG
>JAPYYJ010004299.1:0-10587 GCA_028533885.1 Nasua narica
AATAAATAAATAAAATCTTTAAAAAAAAAAAAGAATGATATAGTGTCCTTCAGTATCTCTAACTACAGTCTTTAGCTTAAAATCTAATTTATCTGATATAAGAATCACTACCCCAGCTTTCTTTTGAGGTCCGTGGGCATGGAAGATGGTTCTCCATCCTTTCAGTTTCAATCTGGATGTATCTTTTGCTTCCAAATGTGTCTCTCGTAGACAGCATATGGATGGGTCATGTCATTTTATCCATCCTGCAACCCTGTGCCATTTTATGAGAGCATTTAGTCCGTTCACATTGAGAGTGATTATTGAAAGATAAGTGTTTATTGACATCATGTTGCCTGTGAAGTCCTTGTTTCTATAGATGGCTAATTTCTATTTTAAGTCACTCATGTGTTCTTTCTGCTTTTATAGAACCCCCTTTAATATTTCCTGGAGTGCCTGCTTGGTGGTCACATACTCTTTTAATCTTTGTCAGTTCTGGAAACTCTTTATCTCTCCATCCATTTTGAATGTAGATAAAGAATTGCTAGATAAATTATTCTTGGCTGCATGTTCTTCTCGTTTCGTGCCCTGAATATATCATGCCAACCCTTTCTGGCTTGCCAGGTTTCTGTGGACAGGTCTGACGTTATTCTGATGGGCTTTCCTCTGTATGTAAGGAATCTCTTCCCCCTAGCTGCCCTCAGGACTCCTGTCTATAATTTGCACATTTTAACATAGTATGTCTGGGTGTTGTTCTAGACTCGTTGATCCTGGCAGGTGTTCTTTTCCACTTCTAGGACACGAACACTTGTTCCATTCTCCAGATTGGGGACATTTTTATTCTGAATCTGGTCAGTGCTTTCCGTACCGCCCTGGAGGCCCTGAATGCAAATGGGGGCTCCGAGTGTCCACTGGAGGAGTGAGCACTGGGGGCCACAGTCCTCAGCGTGCCCTCAGAGGAAAACTGTCAATCACTCCTGTCTTCCTGGTCCCCACCCAATCTCTGAGCTCAGCTGCCCATGGTGGAGTATGTCTGTCTCTGGCATGGCCCTGTCTGGAGTCTCCAAACCCAGCAGATTCCTATTGTGCGCTCCCGCGCCGCTTCTCTGGAGAATGCAGGGAGTCTCTCCAGAGCTGCCTCCTGTGGTTTCCCTGCTCGAAGAGCTGCGGTCACAGTTGCATGACTCCTTCTCTGCCGCCAGCTTCTCAATCCCAATACCTGGGAGCTCTGCCACACTCAGACACGTCCGGTCTCTTTGTGACCTCATAAGTCTTGAAACCACACTGTTCTCCGCGAGGGCTAAGCCCCTCACTTAGCCTCTGGAGTGATGTCCCTCAGCGGAGCAGACTCTAAAAATTCGGATTTTGTGCTCCATGGCTCTGTGGCTGCAGGGAACTGGCCCCTTCTGCCACAGTCTATTTTCCTATCACTTTGGATTCACTTTTCCAAATGTCCTACCTTTCGGAAAGTGGTTGATTTTCTGCTCCTAGAATTGCTCTTCTTCTTTTTTTCTCTCTCCTGTTGAGTATGCTGGCTTTTAGAATGGTTTGATAACTATCTAGATGAACTTCTGGGATCCGACTCTATCTCAACATCCTACTTCACCATCATCTTACTCCCTCCTCCGTAGTCCTTGTTTCTATAGATTGTAAATTTTTGTTCTAAGTCACTCATGGGTTCTTTCTACTTATATAGACACCTCCTTTAATATTTCTTGTAGTGCTGGCTTGGTGGTCACATACTCTTTTAAACCTTGGTGGTCTTGGAAGCTCTTTACCTCTCCATCCATTTTCAATGTCAGCGTTGCTGAATAAAGTATTCTTGGCTGCATGTTCTTCTCATTTAGTACCCTGAATATATCACGCCAGCCCTTTCTGGCTTGTCAAGTTTCTGTGGACAGGTCTGATGTTATTCTGATGGGTCTTCCTCCATATGTAGGGAATCTCTTCCTCCTAGCTGCCCTCAGGACCTCTTATCTAAAAGTATAATTTGCATATTTTACAATTATATATCTGAGTATCATTCTAGACTCATTGATCTTAGCAGGTGTCCTTTCTGCCTCTAAGACATGAACACTTGTTGCATTCCCCAGATTGGGGAAATTTTTATTCAGAATTTGGTCAGCTATATCTTCTAGTCTTCTGTCTTTCTCTATCCCCTCTGGGATTCTAATGATTCTGGCCTTGGAACGTTTCATGGTGTCATTTATTTCCCTAAGTCTCTTCTTGTGATTCCTGAGCAGTTTGTTCCAGCTCTCCTCCTGACCTTTCTTCTCAACTATTTTACCCTCTGGATCACTATTTCTATCCTCTGTGTCTGTAACTCTAGCTGTTAGCCTATTTAGATTAGATTGAATCTCACTGATAGCATTTTTACATCTGCTGTACTGGTTCTTATTTTTGCCCTTAGAGATTATATGTTGTCATTAATGTTTTTCTCCATCCCAGCCTTTGCTTGGGTAATTGTTACCTGGAATTCCCTTTCCATCATACTGTTTATCTCCATGTCCAATATTTCTGCGGGAGAGGGTGCAGTCTTGGGGTTTTTCCTCTGTTGGGTCTTCCACCTCCTAGTCATTTTGGTATGTGGATGAGAGGATGTACACCTGAATACATCGTCCAGGCAGGGTGCACTCTGGAAGGTTTTGGAGCAATTGGGATTCATAATCAAAAAGAAAGAATAAGAATAAAAAAAGATAGAGAGAAAAAGAAGTAATCCCAGCCAGAATGGGCCCCCAAAATAAGATTTATAAGATATGTAAACAAACACGAACAAACATAAAGACTGACTAAAGTAAATGACAAGAAGTAAAAGAACCTAGTCAGAATGAACCCCAAGAATATGATTTATATAATACCAGAATAAAAGCAAATATGTAGAAACACTGATAGAAGGATAAGATGGGAGGGTGGTTATAACTCCTTGTGGGTGAAGAAGGTTATTTCAGGTCTTCCTGGGTTTATCGTTGTATTAAGCCTCTAGTAATGTTAAGCAGTTTAAAAAAAATTAAAAAAAAAAGAAATGTGAAAACGAGTGAATAAAAAAATTTAAAGAAAATAAGAAAGAAAAAAATTATATCCTTGAAATATACAGGTTTGAGGGTATTATCAGGAACTTAATATACTGATTTCTCCTGATGTTGGGGATTTAAAATTTTATGGGGACCCTGTGGTTATTGTACTTTTGTTTTTGACTTGTCTTCCAGGGGAGGGGCCTGCCGCATTGTTTTCTAGTCAATCTTGCTTGGGTTGAGTCGCCCTGCCCCCCAGTCAAGGGGCTGAAACTGGAAACCAGTTTCTCAGTCTTTGCTCTCTGAAGGTTTTTGGCCTTTTGCAGCTTCTTCACCTTTTCAGAGAGTCCAAGCAAGGTATCTGCCTGTACGTACCCAGACCTCCACATCACAGAGAAGCCTCATTCTGCTCCCCTCTGGTTGGTCCAGAACACACACTCCCCTCCCCAAAATTCTGCTCACACTGCAGCCTGTCACAGGTGGTGCGTACCCCCCAGCCACTGTGCAGTGGCTCTGCAAGTGCTCTCGGGGCTCCAGGACCACCAAGTGTGTGCTCAGATTCCTGCTGGAGATTAGGCCACCCACCCGTGTCCTCTCTGGGGCTGGCTGGGAGCATCCTGACCCTGCCGCAGGCCACGAATGTCTTGCCATTGGGGGTGTACTCAGTCCAGAAAGTAGGGCACACAAAGAAAAGCTCCAGGCTCCTGGACCACACCAGACTCCCTAAGGCACTTGCAAGAGCAAGCCCCACCCACAAATTGGTGCAAGAAGTGGAATGCTCCAGGTTCATGAACCACGAACTGGACCCCCCCAACCAGTCTCTCTTTGAGGCAAGTGGTGTCCTTCCTAGGAATGTGGGCTTAGGCCCATGTCAGCGACCACCCCCTCCACTAGTTGCTCCTCAGAACCTTTTGCTCTTTTTAAGTGTTTTTTAACTGGACTCTAAGTTAATGAGGGTCCCCAACCACTGGGCATTTTCCTTTGGGGTATTACTGTTCTTGGATCATTTCTGGTGACTCCCTCCCAGTTTTGTTTATCCTCCAATATCAATTCGAGTGTTCCCACTTTGCTTTAAATCTCCACTGCTGTGCTGTCTCCTGCTCCTTCAGAGATCCAGAAGTGAAAAGTCTTGTTCCTCAGGCTGATTTCATGGTGTTCAGTGTTTTCTGGTAGATATCCAGCTCACTTTAGGTGACAGGTTGCAACAGTATCTCCTACTTCTCCACCATCTTGCCCCCTCTCTCTGAGTCTTCCTATAACTTTAGCTGAAATTTCCTGTCTGATCTTGCATGTTATCCATCTTTTCTATAGATTAGAGCCTTTAACATATTAATCATAGTTATTTTAAATTCTTGATATTTCCAGCACCTGTGTCATGTCTCAGTCTGGTTCTCGTGATTGTTTTGTGTCTTCAGACTGTGTTCCTTCTTGATCTATTGTATGTATCTAAATTTTTGGGTAGAAGCTGGACATGTTTATGGTATAATAGATACTGATGTAAATATATTTTGTGTTTGAAAATGAGCACACCTTTCCCGGTAGATCCTTAGTGTGGGGGTTTGGGTTAACTATTTAGGAGTTAGACTGGATTTGAAGTTTGTTGTTGCTTTATCGAATTGAAATGTTGTTGTCAGAGTTTCAACACTTAAAAATCCTTTGGTTCTACTTTGTCTTTCTTTTCACTTGTCTTTGAATCTTCTCCTGGTTCTGCTCACTGAAGAGTGTCTGCCTCTTGCAGTTCTCTTAGCTCTATTCCACTCTGACATTTACTCAAGGCTTGCAAGCATGGGGGTGAAAGGTCAGGGAAAGAGACATTCTCTGATATTTCTATTAATTCTCAATTTTAAGAAGATACAGTGAAAGGGGGTGTTAAGGATTTGGCCTTCACCAGTCTTTCTGCTTCTTTTCTAGAGGTGGAATATTTTAAATCCTTGTCTCCCTCCCCCAGCAGCAGTAGGTACCCACCTACTTCAGGTTGTGGTTTGATGCTCATCTTTCTGCAGATGAACACATGTTACTTTTGGACATGGGGAGATGTTTCAGGGTATATTTTTGTGGTCTCCTTCTTTGCCTTTCCTCAACTGCAGTGGGATTCCACCAGCGCCTTCCCCTGCAGATGAAGTCACTTGTTTCCTACAGTGGTGATGAGGTAGATTATGTCTGGGTGGATTTAGCAGTAGCTGTTGTTCCCCTTCTGCAGCACCAAGGGAAGCTTTCTCTCGATTGTCCTTGATCTTCTCTGAGAGGATTTTGTGGAGTTCTTAGAGAAAAAGCTTGAAAGGTGATGGAAAATACTCTATTTATGGTGCTATACTCAGTGTCTATTATTTCATTATCAGATTCAACTTTAATCTTGTGACCAGCTGAATGTGTTTGACATTGATCCAACGTGAGCAAATGCTCACTTTCTATTTCAGCCGCAAGTGCCTCTCTGTATTCAGTGTTTGATTAAGTCAAGTACGCTGTAACCTCAGCTCTCTAATGAGTTCAGTCACTAAATTTCAATTTGTCTTGCATTTTGGACATTATTATAAGATGGCAGCACTGCTATTTTCTGCTATCTATATTTTTGAGTACATGTGGGTCCTCTTCCCCATTTTTAAAAAAATTTCTTTACATTAAAATTCTATCAAAAACAGAAGAGAAGTAAATTCTAGGTGACTTCTACCCAAATTCTATCTCTTTCCTATTTTTAATAGAATTTTTAAAAAATTATTATTATGTTGTATTATTTCTATGTTACAGATATCAATCTCCTCTCTGATATGTATTTTGAAAATATTTTATTCTAATCTATGACCTTTCCTTCCATTTTCCTGAAATTTTCCATTTTCCTTCTTTTTTTGTCTTGCAAAAAACAGAAATGCTAATTTTGAGGTAGTTCACTTTATCGAATATTTCTTTTATCATCTTGCTTTTGGTGCCATATATGAGCAACCTTTGCCTAACCCAATGTCATAAAGATTTTTTCCTGTATTTTATCTAAAAGTTTTATTTTTTTAGGTTATACATTTACACCTAGAATCCATTTTTAATTAGTTTGTATACACAATGTTTGGCATTGATTGAGATTTTTTTTCACATAGATGAACCATTGTTCCAATAGCACTTGTTGAATTATCTATTCTTTGTTCATGGGATTTCCTTGGCACCATGCTAGAATTATTTAACCACTTATATGTTGTCCTGTTTCTGGATTCTGCTTTTCTTATCTAGGCATCTATGTATTCCCCAGCACCCATTTTTCTTGATCATTGAGTCTTAACAGTAAGTCTTAAAATTCTTTTCTTTTAAAGATTTTATTTATACTTTGAGAGAGAGAGAGAGAGCACCAGGGTTGATCCTAGGACCCTGGGATCATGAGCTAAGCCAAAGGCAGATGCTCAACTGACTGAGCCACCCGGATGCCCTATTGAAACCATTCTTTTGTGGCAGGCACTGTGCTATAAACACCTTGGGTCCATTATCTCATTTAATCTTCACAAAGCCTACTAAGTGGGTGCTTTTAATATTGTCCCAATCCTTCAGATGAGAAAATGGAGGCTTTGACATGCCAGGCATTTTATCAAAGGTCTGAGGTGAGTAAGTGGCAGAACAGCAATTTATACTAGATCTGGATCCCACATTCTTAAACCAAACACTTCATTTCTTCCATATGTACTTATTATAACATAATATATAATACTATGTAATAATATGTATATATGCTTATATACTTGCATATATACATATGTGTCTGTGTATATATTTCTCCCAAGCTTTAGCATGCATGTTTTAGGATTCATTAAGGGAATACTCTAAATTTGTTTCCTCAATCATGCTTCCTCAAATTCATTGATTCACCCATCAGTTCAGCAAATGTGTATGGAGGTGCACTAGAGACAAGGCACATGCAGACCCTGGCAAGGTCACAGACACCAGAGACAAA
This sequence comes from Nasua narica, assembly GCA_028533885.1. NCBI lineage: Eukaryota > Metazoa > Chordata > Mammalia > Carnivora > Procyonidae > Nasua > Nasua narica. Next base: position 6,919 of record JAPYYJ010004299.1, read on the forward strand.
GGTCCTTGTTTGGGGCACTTTTATTCCAGTGGCACTAGCATTCATCTTCTTCATTTGACAGGGCACCTGGACCTGCAGTCACATTTATAAGTGTAATCAGGTGCCCTCTCTCCACTATCTCAAACCCTTTGTTATGCAGCCTGAACCATAGATAGTCCCTGGAAATCTCAGGACAAAGGACAGATGGTTCCTGACTCACTCAGGCTGTTCTCAACAACCCCAGACAGAAGCTCTCAACAGGAGGCAATCAGGTCAATAGGAAGTTGCAGCAGGAAATCTGGTATCCTGTAGGCACAGCATGTGGCTGTCTGCTTCTTCCCCTTGCTGTAGAACTGAGGTACCTGTCAGGGAGCACAGAGTGGGGGCTGAGGCTGAGGCTGAGACTGGGGCTGAGGTTGCCTTGTGAAAAGAGTGAGAGTCCAGAACTGAAGAGAGGTTCTTGGGGCTGACTGTATGGCTCCTCTAATACTTTGTATCCATTTGTATGTGGCTTCATTTATTGTGCTCTATGGGTTTAATAAAAAGAATCATAGCAGAGGATACAGGATCTCTCAGTGCTGTTTATTGTTTTCCTCTAACTATCTCCGAGCAGATTTTATAAGAGACCAAGTATTTACTAGATGCTCCAGAGCCTGACTCATTGTTGTTGGTACTGATATATGGCTAAGTTAGCAGATGTAATGTTGAGTACTGTACATAAGGGTATTTATCCTTTTTCTACTATGTTATAGATAATTCCGATTGTATCATTTTGGCTACTAACCAGAAAGAGAGACAGAGAGAGACTGAAAGAGAGAGAGAGAGAGAATGAAACAGAGTTTCCTCAGAAATATTCAGAGAAACCACTAAATAATTTCTTAAGGTTTTCACATAATATGAACAGAGGGAGAATGAACTTATTAGCCCATAGAAAATGACATATGGTTGCTTGTAACTGGCCACTTTGTCTCTCCAGGGCTTACCTCCAAGGTCACGGCGGGGAGACCTGCGAACCTTGATGGTGACATGATCAGATCAATGTTAGGTGTGTTTGACTGTTGCTGGCACAGAAGGAAATAATGGGACAAGCAGGGGCCACTATTCCACACAATGAGGTTTCTGATTTGTCTGGAGACTATTGGTAAGGTTGTGTGTCAACATCAATCCCACCAGTCCATTTCCAGATAGTTAGGAGTAAATGGATACAGACATAGATGACAGAGACAGAGGTGGAGACAGTGGCATAGACCCAGATATGTAGATAGAGACAGAGCTGGACACAGAGACAGATGAAAGGTTATTTTTACTAATTAAAACAGGGTCTGGGGCACCTGGGTGGCTCAGCTGTTAAGCATCTGCCTTCGGCTCAGGTCATGATCCCTGAGTCTCGAGTTGGGCTCCCTGGTCAACCAGCGGTCTGCTTCTCTTTTTCCCACTCCTGCTTGTGTTCCTGCTCTCACTATCTCTCTGCCAAATAAATGAATAAAATATTTTTAAAAATAAAATAAAACAGGGCATGGCCACAGCAGAATAGTTAGAAAAAGGCACTTTTTTTTTCCAGGCTAACGCAGCCCTGCTCCAGGGTATAGAGGAGGGTGAGAATGGGATGGATTTTGGTCCCCACTGGATCCCCCTCACATAGGCACACTTGGAGAGGGCACACTGGTTAGAACAAACAGTCTTTCAGGTTTGTTCAGTCTCATTCAGCATGTTCCTCATCCTTTCTGTTTCTCTGTGTCTCCTACTCGTCCCAGGATGACATCACTGTGCATGGAAAGAGAGTTAGTTCTTACAGTCTTTCTCCCACCCTCTTCTAGCCCTTTGTCCTGCTGGTCTCTGGGATTTGACTTCTTCCTCTGAATTGGCTTGTTCAATAACCAACCAGCCCTTATCCCATAGCTACTGACTCACCACACCTTGTGGGATGCAAAGTTCCCACCCTGAAGCTTCCCATTAAATTCAAGCTGCTGCCTGTTCTGGTCCCCTCAGCTCCTTGACCTCCTTAAAGACCCTGGGAGGTGTCTGGGTCTCCTATATGTGCAGCCTGTGGGGAAAGTCAGTGCTGGTTTGTGCTTGTCTTTGCAGATGCCTCCACTGTTAGTGCTGTTCCACTGTGGCCATATTGCAGAAGCTTAACATAAGCCAGATGCTATCAGACTCTCCTTCCATGTGTTTTGGATTTCTGATAAAGAATTCTTATCCTCTCTGGAATAAGACCCTCAGAGACAAGGGAACCAGAAAGAAACTTAACTTAATCTGTTTAATCTCTCCTACCACCTAATACCACATCTCAGCTGTGAGTGCTAGCCCTTCCTCTAGTGATGCATGCAAACCACACCCCTCCTTAACTGCATCTAACACCACTAGTAAAATTCTGTGTTCCTAGTGTGCAAGGTTTACCTACCAATCTATAAATAAGAGATTTGAAAATTTAGAATATTCCTTTCTTTTAAAAATCAATCTGACTTTCTGCGTTGCTATCCCAAGATTAACCCAAAAAGCAAACTACTTCTGGGCACAGCCACCATCTCTTTTCATGGGTGCTATTTGTCATGGTTTAGCCCAAACCGAGGCAGGGCTCCTGATGATATGATGTATGTGGGAAAATAACACTATACCAGTTACTAATTTCCAAGGGATCATCCTCATTGCATATTTTGATCTTTTAGTTAAGTCCGGCTAAGGCGTTATTAGTATTCTCCATGCAGTTGATCTATGATACTTCCTGCTAATGCAGGATCACAAAACAGAAAAGATACTTGATTTTTTTTTTTTTTTGTAGCCTTTTTCACTCCACTGGCAGAAATGTTCCTTAGGTAGACAGTATAGGAAGGGAACTCTTCCAGATGTATGTGCACTGTGATCATTTAGCCGTGGCTTCTTGTGTGACCAATCATTCTGTCCTCACCAGGCTTTTCTGGGCTGAGTGGCAGGTCTGGGACAACCCATATTTGCCTACAAATGTCAAACTTGTAAAGTTAACAAATACTAAGGATAAATAAAACGCCCCAATAGTGTAGTTGGACTATGTATTTGGAAACATTTCTGTTCTTCTCTAAGCATCAATTCTTTCTTTCATGGAATAGGTTTATTTGAGGATTTTTATGATGATCACATTACGTCCAGGACAGACACAACAGCTCACTCATTACCTGGTAACAATTGAAGCAAAATTCCATTTTTTTCATTGCCAAAACCTTCAGCCTCAGCTTTCCACAATTACTGAAAATCTCTGGGGAATGAAATTATTTCTCTCTGAGATAATCTGACCATACTTGTCCAGATAGGAATTCATGACAATAGGTAAATAAATGAAACCAGACAGAAGGGCATAATTGGAGTGATATCTGTGGAGGTACAATTGATAACCATCAGACTCCCTTTCTTATGATACAGAGACATTACATAAGAAGAAGTGTATCAAGTGCTTAATACAGTTTCTGAACTAGGGGTTCTCATTAACAAAATAGTTACTATTACATTCTTATCAGAACATTACATTATATTTATGGGACTGAACTCCTTGAGAGAATGACTGCACATTCAACTCTGTACATTTAAATGAGTTGATTATTTTGCTTTGGCTGAGCAAAGAAAAGGAGTCAAAGAAATCTGTTGACCCATGGACTGCAAATGCTAATTCTACCACTTTCGAATATAACTGCAGATTTTGGGTAATTACTCTGTATC
>JAPYYJ010000043.1:0-12088 GCA_028533885.1 Nasua narica
CTCTTTGGTTAGGTTTATTCCCAGGTATCTTATGGTTCTTAGTGCTATTGTAAATGGAATTGATTCTCTAATTTCCCTTTCTGTATTTTCATTGTTATTGTATAAGACCTCAAATGATTTCTTTGCATTGATTTTGTATCCTGCCACATTAATGAAGTGCTGTATGAGTTCTAGTAGTTTGGGGGTGGATCTTTTGGGTTTTCCATATAAAGTATCATGTCATCTGTGAAGAGAGAGGGTTTTACTTCTGCATTGCCAATTTGAATACCTTTTATTTCTTTCTGTTGCCTGATTGCTGTTGCTAGGATTTCTAGTACTGTGCTGAACATCATTGATTTGTTCTATCTATTGATTGATTTGAGAATGTTGAACCACCTTGCATCCCAAGGATCAATCCCATATGGTCATGCTGAATAAACTTTTTAATGTGCTTTTGGATCCTCTTAGCTAGGATCTTGTTGAGAATCTTGGCATCCGTAGTCATTATGGGTATTGGTTTGATATTCTTCTTATTGATGGGGTCTTTGCCTGGTTTGGGGATCAAGGTTATAGTGACTTCAAAGAAAGGGTCTTAATGTTTTCCTTCTGTATTTATTTTTTGAAAGAAATTCAGGAGAATAGGTATTATTTCTTCCTTGAATGTGTGCTAGAAGTCCCCAGGGAATCCATCAGGTCCTGGATTCCTGGTTTTTGGGAGGTTTTGGATCAGTACTTCAATCTCATTACTAGGTATTTGTCTATTCACATATTGGTCTATTCAGTTGGCCAATTTCTCCTGTTTCAGTGTTGGAAGCTTATAGGTTTCCAGGAATGCATCCATTTCTTCTAGGTTGATTAACTTATTGGCATATAGCTGTTGATAATAATTTTTCATGATTGTTTCTATATCCTTTGGGTTAGTCGTGATCTCTCCCCTTTCCTTCATAATTTTGTTGATTAGGGTCCTCTCTCTTTTCTTTTGTATTAGTTTGCCAGTAGATTATTAATCTTATTGCTTCTTCCAAAAAAACCAACTTCTATATTCATTGATGCATTCTACTGTTTCTTTAGTTTCGAACTCATTGATTGCTGCTCTAATCTTGATTGTTTCCCTTCTTGTGCATTGGGTTGGTTTAATTTGTTGTCAGATTTCTAGTTCTTTAAGGTGTAAAGAGAGCTGTTGTATTTGGGATTTTCCAATTTTTTTGAGGGAGGCTAGGATGGCTATCTGTTCCCCCTCTTAGGACCACCTTTGCTATGTCCCATGTGTTTTGGATCGATGTGTTTTCATTCTTATTGGTGTCCATGAATTGTTTAAGTTCATCTTTGATTTTCTGGTTGATCCCAACTTTCTTGAGCAGGATGGTCCTTAGCCTCCAAGTGTTTAAATTCCTTCCCAAGTTTTTCTTCTGGTTGATTTCCAGTTTCAAAGCATTATGATCTGAGACTATGTGGTCTGGGAATCATCTCAATCTTTTGATATCATTTGAGTCCTAATTTGTGACACAGTATGTAGCCTATTCTGGATTAAGTTCCATGTACACTCGATAAGAATGAGTATTCTGCTGTTTCAGGGTAAAATGTTGTGTATATTTATATGAGTTCCATCTGGTCCAATGTACCAGTCAAAGCTCTTGTTTCTTTATTGATTTTCTGTTTCCATGATCTGTCTGTTACTGAGAGTGGCATGTTAAGATCTCCTACTATTAATGTAGCCATATCCATAAGATTCTTTTTTTTTTTTTTTTTTAGCAGTCGGCTTATGTATTTGCTGCTCCTATATTGGGGCATAAATGTTTACAATTGTTAGATCTTCTTGGAGGATAGACCTTTAAGATTGATGAAGTTTCAAAAAAAAATTGATGTAGTTTCCTTCTGTATATCTAACTACAGTCGTTAGCTTAAAATCTCATGTATCTAATATGAAAATCACTACCCCAACTTTCTTTTGAGGCCTTTTGGCATGAATGATGGTTCTCTAACCTTTCACTTTCAGTCTGGATGTATCTTTAGGTTCCAAATGTGTCTCTTTTATATACCATTTGGAAGGGTCATGTCATTTTATCCAGTCTACAACCCTGTGCCATTTTAAGGCAGCGTTTAGGCCGTTCATGTTGAGACTGGTTATTGAAAGATAAGTTTTTAGTGCTCCTGGATGGCTCAGTTGGTTAAAGCCTCTGCGTTCGGCTCAGATCATGATCTGAGGGCCCGGGATCGAGCCCTGCATCATGCTCTCTGCTCTGCAGGGAGCCTGGTTTCCCAACCCCAATCCCTGCCTGCCTCTCTGTCTCCTTGTGATCTCTCTCTGTCAAATAAATAAATAAAGTCTTTTTAAAAAAAAAGAAAAGAAAGATAAGTTTTTATTGACATGTTGCCTGAGAAATCCTTGTTTGTATAGATTGTAAATTTCTGTTCTATGTCACTCTTGGGTCTTTCCAATTTTATAGAACCCCCTTTAATATTTCTTGTAGTGCCTGGTGGTCACATACTCTTTTAATCCTTTCTGGTCTTGTAAGCTTTTTATCTCTCCATCCATTTTGAATGTGAACCTTGCTGTTTCAAGTATTCTTGGGTGCATATTCTTCTGCTTTAGTGCCCTGAATATATCATGTCAGCCCTTTCTGGATTCCCATGTTTCTGTGGACAGGGCTGATGAGATTCTGATGGATCTTGCTCTGTATGTAAGGAATCTCTTTCCCCTAGCTCTCTTCAGGATCTCTTGTCTACAAGTATAACTTGCAAATTTTAAAATTATTTGTCTGCGTGTCTTTCTAGACTCATTGATCTTGGTGGGTGTCCTTTCTGCCTCTATACAAGAACACTTGTTCCTTTCCCCAGATTGGGGAAATTTTCATTCAGAATTTATTCAGCAATTTCTTCTAGGCTTCTGTCTTTCTCTACCCCTTTGGGGATTCCAATAATTCTGATCTTGGAATGTTTCATGGCATCATTTATTTCCCTAAGTTTCTTCTCATGATTCTTAGGCAGTTTGTTCCAGCTCTCCTCCTTACCTTTCTGCTCACCCATTTTATCCCTTAGATCACTAACTATATCCTCTGTCTCTGTAACTCTAGATGTTAGACTATTTATTCAGATTGGATCTCACTGACATTGTTTTTTACATCAGCTATACTGGTTCTCATTTCTGCCATTAGAGATTCTATGTTGTTATTAACGTTTTCCTCCATCCTAGCCATTGCTTGGGTAATTGTTACCCTGAATTCCCTTTCTGACAGACTGTTTATGTGCATGTCCAATAGTTCTGAGGGAGAGGGTGCAGTCTCTCAGTTTTTCCTATGTTGGGTGATCCTCTTCCTAGTCATTTTGATGAGAAGTGGATGAGAGCATGTATAGCTGGATATATTGCCCATGATCGAGGCAGTGTGCACTCTGGAAGGCTTAGGAGCAATTGGGATTCACCACCAAAAGGAAAGAATAAGGATAAAAAAAGAGAGAAAGAGAAAGAAAAAGAAGAAATCCCATCCAAAATGGGCCCCCAAAATAAGATTTATAAGGTATATAAACAAACATGAACAAACCTAAAGACCAAAAAAAGTAAATGACAAGAAATAAAAGAACCTATTTAGAATGAACCCCAAGAATGAGATTTATATAATACCAGAACAAAAGCAAATACATAGAAACAGTGACAGATGGATAAGAAGGGAGGGTGGTTATAACTCCTTGTGGGCAGGGAAGGTTCTTTCAGGTCTTCCTGAGTTTATTGTTGTATTATGCCTCTAGTTCTAATGCGAAGTAGTTTAAAAACAATTTTAGAAATTCAAGAAATGTGAGATAGAGTGAATAAAAAAAATTGAAAGAAAATAAGAAAGAAAAAACCTTGTATCTATGAAATATACAGGTTTTAGGGTATTATCAGGAGCTTAATATATTGATTCCCCCTCATGCTGGGGATTTAAAATTTTATGGGGACCCATTTGCTATTGTCCTTTTGTTTTTGGCTTGTCTTCTGGGGGAGGGGCCTGTGGCATTGTTTTCCAATCAATCTTTCTTGGGTTGAGTCACCCTGTCCCCGAATCAAGGGGCTGCAGTCTGAGGAAACTGGTTTCTAAGTCTTTCACTCCCTGAAGGTTTTGTCCTTTTGTAGCTTTTTCACCTCTTAGGAGCATCCAAGAAAGAAATCTGCCTGTACCCTGTTCTCTGGGTCACAGATAAGCCTGTCTGCTCCCCTCTGGGTGGTCCACAACACACACTTCCCTTCGCCAAATTCCACTCACACTCCTGCACAGTGGTGAACACCCTCAGCCACAGTTCAGTGGCTCTGTGAGTGCTCTCTGGGCTCCAGGTCCTGGCAGGATGTGCTCAGATTCCTGCTGAGATTAGGCCACCAGGAGTTCTTTCTGGTGCAGTGCTGGCTGGGAGAGCCCAGACCCTGCTGCTGGCGGGAATGTCTCGTGGTTCTAGAGCCCTCTGGCTATGACTTTCCCTTTGTCTTTTAGGAGTTTGAGGGGGTGCACCCAGTCCAGGCAGTGCTACACACGGAGAAATGCTGCAGGCTCTTGGACCACACTAGACCCTCTAAGGCGCTTGCACAATATGGTGCAAGAAGTGAAAGCTTCAGATTCATGAACCATGGACAGCCCCCCACCCCAGTCTCTCTTTGAGACAAGTGGTGTCCTTACTGGGAATGTGGGCTTAGGCCCATGCCCACAACCACCCACTTCATGTAGTGGCTCCTCAGTACTTTTTGCTCTTTTTAAGTGTTTTTGACTGGAATCTAAGTTAATGCTGGTTCCCTACCACCAGGCACTTTTCTTTGGGGTATTACTGTCCTTGGATCACTTCTGGTGCCTCCCTCACCCTTTTGTTTATCCTCTGATACAGGTTTGAGTGTTCCCACTTTGCTTTACCTCTCCACTGCTGTCTTCTGGTCTCGGAGAGATCCAGAAGTGAAAAATCTTGCTCCTCTGGTTGATTTTATGGGGGTTCAGCCTGTTCTGGTAGATATCCAGCTCACTTTAGGGGACTGGTTGCAACAGGATCTCCTACTTCTCCGCCATCTTGCCCCCCTCCTCAAAAAAGAAACTTACTTATAAAAAAAAGAAAAAAAAAGAAAAAAAAGAGAAACTTACTTAAAGATACTTAAAGTGTTACGTGTGGAGTATAAAGAAAATCATGGAGGGCATCGTGAGAAGGAAGGGAAGGGCGAATGGGGGGAAATCGGAGGGGGTGTTGAACCAGGAGAGACTGTGGACTCTGAGCAACAAACTGAGGGTTTTGGAGGGGAGAGGTGGGGGGGTGAGCCTGGTGGTGGGTATCGAGGAGGGCACGTACTGCATGGAGCACTGGGTGTGGTGCATGAACAATCAATCTTGTAACACTGAAAAATTAAAATAAACAAATTTGGGGAAAGAAAAAGATATTTAAAGTGTTGATTTATTTTATAGGCCATGGCAGATGATCAAAAAGATATCTTAGATGTCTCCTATGCGTAATAGGTTTATTGCTTTTGAAAAACTCTCTAAATATCTATTACTTGTAATTATTCCAATAAGTTAAAACATATCTCTATAATTTTCTAGGGCCAATATTTATTCTCTTTAAGTAAACAAATTATGGAATATCTGGGATGATTATATGTCTTACTGTTGATAAACAAAGAAACATGGATATATTTTAAATTATCCCTTCTATGATTATTTACTACATTTTAATTAAACACCCTATTATTATTGTGGGTGAATCATAGTTGGCACAGTATTTAAAGTTGCCTTTACTGACTTTTAATCAGTGTCCTTGAAATTATCCAAGTGATTTTTGGTAACTTTTCTACAGAGCTTCCGTTAATCTGATTGCACAATAAAACTAAGCACTAAGTGAACTTTATTTAAGGCTATTTAATCCAACCTCAATTCTCACAAAATACTTCAGTTGATATCTAAAAACATTTGTAAATAACTGTCTTGATATTTGTAAATATATCCCATTGTCTCGTGTTTTAACCAAATCATATTAAACTTCTTGCATTTGTCTTCTTCCCCTTGGGAACAAAAGAGTCTTTAAGTACTTAATAACATTTCACAGTTGTTTCCAATTAAGTAGTCCCATTACCTGACTCATTCCTCTGCGATGAAAATCCCACGGGAGATGATTCAGAATGCCATGATTGCAAAAGAATAAAATTCCCATGTTTACACAAGCTTAGGTTTAAATTAATTTGTTTAGTGTTTATTTTCTGGTGCCATCTGCAAACAAATGCACACAGAAGATAATTATTTTTAATTTAAAGTTATTTCTATAACTATTTTCATTTTGCCTGTCTTTGAATCCTTATTTTAAATCCTAATTTAATCCATCCACCTATGTACCTCCTCCCTCATGACCATCATTTCCTCTAAGGTTAAGAATTATTTTCTTGGTTTGCCTTTCTCTTCTATTTTTTTTCCATTTTCTTGTTTGTTTTGTTTCTTAAATTCCACATATGAATGTTAATATATGGTATTTTTATTTCACTGACACATTTTGCTTAACCTAATATTCTATGTCCACCCCCATCATTGCAAATGGGAAGATATCATTCTTTTTTATGACTGAGTAACATCCCATTGTGCATTTATTATATCTTCTTTAGCCATTCCTCAGTCAATGTCCTCAGTCAGGATATTTGTGCTGTTTCCAGATTCTTCCCATTTTTATTAAAGGTTTTAGTTATTTATTTGATAGAGAGAGAAAGGCCATAAGTAGGCAGAGAGGCAGGCAGAGAGAGATGGGGTAGCAGGGTCCCTGCTGAGCAGAGAGACCGATGTGGGGCTCAATCCCAGGACCCTGAGATCATGACCTGGGCTGAAGGCAGACGCTTTAACCCACTGAGCCACCCAGGCGCCCCTGGATAATTTATTTAATCTTAGTTTGTCCTTTTCACTATCTGTAGTTTGTTACATAATAATACTATTCTTATACTGGTATTATGAGGATTTAAATAAATTTTCCTCTAAAAGTGGTAATTTATGGATATTCTGTATGTCTTCTCTCTGCTTATGCACCCACACTCATCCCTTCATTCACATTTATAGTTATATTTTAAAATCTTGTTTGAAAACACATCATTCTACACCTATAAAAAAGGAAAAAAATTGAGTAAAATAAACCCTAGATTTATTACCTTCCTATTTTAACTAAAAACAAAATAATGCTTCATTATAGGGCAACATGGACAATGTTAAGTTGGTTTTTGTTCCTCACGAATTTGTTTGCCTGCACCCAGGACTGGAGGGCTTCATATGTACACCCTGTATTCAAGAATTAGGTTTGTAAAAAAAATAGTAAATCTTCCCACTTTGTTGATTTTTTATATTATATGCACCATATGTACTAAAGACAGAGTTTAACAAATACCCAGGTGATTTTTATAGTTCCCAGCTTCCATGATAGATTAAGTTGTAGCCATGAGATACCTCTTTGCAAAAGAGGTTGGATGTGAAAACAACAACAACAAAAAATCATTTCTAATCATCTGTCTTTGACTTTTCCATGGAGACATTGGTGATCACATGATCCAGAAAAATGAAGCTGCAAAAAAAAGAGGACACCCAATTTGTGTCATGGTGTCTGATCGAATACAAAAAAAAAACACTGAAGTTGCTTATTGTCATAGCTACATTGATTACCTTGCTACAGCATAACATACTATAATATTTTCTCTTAATAACTTTTTAACTTATGATAGAAATGATCCACCATAATGTAACATTTTGTGATAATCTTAAAGAAAATAAATGATGTTATTGATTTTTTATTTTCAACTTGTAAAAATTATATTCACAGCATCTTCTGCATATATTTATAAAGAAACAATGTAGAACAGATCAATTTCTTTCAAAAATAGATATATATATACATATATATATATATATTCCTAAGTAATATATAATTTAGATTTTTTTATAATGAAATATTTTGAGATTTTTGTACAGATTTTCCTGTGACAATATGAACTGGAATTTAAAGATTAAGTAGGAGTTACTGAAATTACTCATATATGAAGAAATACAGTATTTTTATATTTGAGTCTACTGTCTGGAAATAGCACAGGTCATCATAATCAGTGAGTGTTTTAAGATTATCCTGGTTTCTATTTGTATTTTGTTCATTTTTATTTCACTTCTATTTTACTTATTATTTTCCCCACAGTCATATACAGAAATATGAATATACTTTTTATAAATCAAATAGTCTTATTTAAAGAGATCCTACTTCTACTCACAGAAGAAAAAATAAAAATAATTAAATTTCAGTTTCAAGGGATTGAAGTATTTCTGTATTTACAATTTGTCAGCCCAAGTTTATACCTACTAAATCAGGAATCTTCTGCTTTCTTTTTTCCACTTTCTTCCTGAGACTCAGTGAATATACAAGAGTGACCTTTTGGAAGGGCCTCATGTTCATGAGTGCACTTGGAGAAGTGTTTAATGGTCTGAAACTATTCCCTAGTTTTCACAGCTTCCTTGGGTGTATTTATCCAAACTGTGATTTTGAATCAGACTTTGATGCATCACTGTCTGTCTTCACTTTTTTGCTCTGAAAGCACAAACTGTGCACTGTATGGGACAAAGAAGAGTGTCTTGGCATTTCCTCCCACATGTTGCCTTAGGCTCCACCTTGCCCTTCACTGGTACCAAGTGTTCTGCAAGATCAGCCTTATTAACGCTCCAATGTTTGTTCCAGCTGCCAGCCAGGCCTATGTCACATCTCCATGTCATGCTTCAGCCTCTATTTGTAGTTGGGAACACATAGCAATACTGGCCCTGACCAGTCTCCTAGAGCAGCACCCTGTACGGGATACACCATGGTTCCCTCAGGATGACTCTGCTCTCAGATGCAGACCACAAGCTTCCTCACATTAACATCACCAAATCCATCTAAAGGGAGCTGCTTATCAAAAGGCCCCAATAATGATGGATAAGGCCACCAAGGGTCATATTAAAGCAGAGTGTGAAATGTCTTCATGGAATTTTTGTTTTAACTTCCTTCTATAGGTCGAATGGAAGTCCTCGACAACTTTTTCATCACAGAAATTTTTTGCCCTCTAGAACACTGAGGTCTGTGTGTTTAAGACTTCGCTTTTTGTATGGAACAAGAAAAGACCCTGAATCTAAGGTAAAGATGAAAAAGAAAAAAACAAAGCTGTAGGTAACATGTTGCCTGACTTCATCCTATATCACAAATCTATGATCACCAAGACAGCCCGGTATTGGCACAAAAACAGACACATAGATCAATGGAACAAAATAGGGAACCCAGATATGAACTCTCAACTCTATGGTCAACTAATCTTTGACAAATAAGGAAAAAAAAATATCCAAGAGAAAAAAATCCTCTTTGATAAGTGGTGCTGGGAAAATTGAACACCTACATATAGAAGAATGAAACTGGACCACTCGCTTACGCCATATACGAAGATAAACTCAAAATGGATAAAAGCTTTCAATGTGAGACAAGAATCCATCAAAATCCTAATGGAGAACAAAGATAATAATTTCATCTACATTGGCCATAGTAACTTCTTTCAAGACATGTCTCCAAAGGAAAGAGAAACAAAAACAAAAATGAACTTTTGGGACTTCATCAAGATAAAAAGCTTCTGAACAGCAAAGGAAACATTCAAGAAAACTAAGAGGCCACCCATGGAATGGGAGAAGATATTTGCAAATGACGTTATAGACGGAGGGCTGATATCCAAGATCTATAAAGAAGTTATCAAGCTCAATATTCAAAAACAAAAACAAAAACAGAAGCTATCTTGCTATCTTTAAAAATATATCAACCAAATTGAGACAAAAATGAAAAATACAACCAAATAAATTATACTATAATATAAACGATAAATGTAAATATAAAAATACAATATAAAATATATAAAATTTATATTAAATAAAAATTTTAATAAATTTCAGTATGTAAATATATATATTTATATTTTATATGTCAAATTATGTTTCTTGAATTAAATTCATCCCTTTTTAAAAAATTATTAGATGTTCTGGTTAATTTAATCAAACTCAGCAAATTAAGTAGTATTTGTGGGTACAATATGACTATATACTTACTGGATGTTAGTATGTAAAATACAGAATTAGAGAAATAATAAATTGATTTTTTCAATAATAACTAATGTTAAAATTAATGCCACTTGGCTTTTCACTCCAGGATCTGACAGAGACAAAATTCTGTGAAAACCCCTGGGAAATTTTCATTATCTCTCTCCTTGGGTTGGCATGAGGCCATCCTGCATTATTAGTGTCTCTCAGGGGGCATTGCCAAGTGAACTCAACCAAAACAACAAATGTTAAGATTAACTTCCAAGTATAAAAGTCTACAGACATCATTGCAGATGTCTTCACAGATGTATCTGAAATGTCAAGTACAGAATTGAGAGGTGAGTTGGTATTCTTTAAAAAGCAGAAAAAGTACTTTAGAGGGGGGACCTGGGTTGTTCATTCATTAAGCGTCTGCCTTTGGTTCAGGTCATGGTCCTGGCATCCTGAGATCTAGCTCTGCCTTGGTCTCTCCCTGTTCAGCTGCAATCCTGCTTCTCCCTCTCACTCCCCCAGCTTGTGTTCCCAAACACAGGGGAGAGGAAACACAAGCAGGGCAAGCAGCTGGCAGAGGAAGAAGCAGGCTTCCCACTGAACAGGGAGCCAGATATGGGGCTGGATCCCAGGAATCTGTAACTATGACCCCAGCAGAAGGCATAGGTTTAAAGACTGAGCCATCCAGGCACCGCTAAATGAATAAAATCTAAAAAAAACAACAAAAACAAAAATAAAAATAAAGCAGAAAAACTACTCTAGAAAATTTATTCAGGAAATCCAGGTAGGACTGCCCAGAAGTGAGAAAGACAGTGCCCTTCTCTTTCCAACTTGTGCTTTTATGGAGAAACGTGCAATGCTGTAGGAACACTTTAAATACAATTACATAAGAATTGCTCTTTGGTAAGGACTAGGATAAGTCACTGATGAATTCACATCTCATTAACTAAAGGACTTCAAAAAGAAAATTATACTCACAATATAATGAGCATAATACTACTATATATAGAATTAAAAGATAAAATTCAAAGACCACATAAAATTCTGAACTTTTTAAAGACAAAGTTCTGTTTATAAATAAAACATACATTATCTTCAATTACAGGAATAACTACTATGATCACAATCTATCTTACTGAAAAGGAGTGGAGTGGTTGATATTATGTATGAAATTTGTACCTGAATATGGGGAATAAGACACAGCCCTACCCTCAAGGCTGCCATAGTCAAGAAATAGAGATACTTGAAACCTGATGATATGGGTGATGGATGGTAAAATAAAGGTACAGGTGAACTAGAATAGAATGACAAGTGCAGAAAAATGTATTTATCCTGACCTGGCTAAATAAATTCATATAACAGGGTATTTTTGGGAGAGAATTAACATGTAAGTAAGATATAACTCATTGGGCAACAGAGGAAGGGATCCCCCGGACTGTGGGGAAGGGCATTTGGTGCGATGTGGCTATAGCCTTCTGCAGAATCTCTGACATGGAGCAGACGAAGGTGACAGCAAAAGTGAGAATGTCTGTGAATTTTTCTTATGTATTTTATAGTCCAGAGAACAGAGATGGTCACCTATATGCATCTGATATGATTATATATATATTTTAGTTCCATTTTTAAATACTCTTTTCACATTGAGATTGAATATCACTAAGGGGATAATATTGGCATTCAGGGGGTTCTTTCATTTAAGAGAAAGAGTTAAGAAAAGTTCAGGTGGTGTCCCCCGGACTGTGGGGAAGGGCATTTGGTGTGATGTGGCTAGAGCCTTCCGCAGAATCTCTGACATGGAGAAGACGAAGGTGACAGCAAAAGTGAGAATGTCTGTAATGTGAATTTTTCTTATGTATTTTATACTCCAGGCAACAGGGATGGTCACATATATGCACCTGATATGATTATATATATTTTAGTTCCGTTTTTAAATACCCTGTTCTCATTGTGATTGAATACCACTAAGGGGATAATGCTGGCATTCAGGGTGTCATTTAAGAGACAGAGTTCAGAAAAGTTCAGGTGGTGTCATCCTGATGGCTTTCTATACAATAATGTTA
>JAPYYJ010000043.1:12188-23939 GCA_028533885.1 Nasua narica
ATGGGGTCTTTGCCTGGTTTGGGGATCAGGGTTATGGTGACTTCAAAGAAAGGGTCTTAATGTTTTCCTTCTGTATCTATTTTTTGAAAGAAATTCAGGAGAATAGGTATTATTTCTTCCTTGAATGTGTGCTAGAAATCCCCAGGGAATCCATCAGGTCCTGGACTCTTGGTTTTTGGGAGGTTTTGGATCAGTATTTCAATCTCATTACTAGATATTTGTCTATTCACATATTGGTCTATTCAGTTGGCCAATTTCTTCCTGTTTCAGTGTTGGAAGCTTATAGGTTTCCAGGAATGCATCCATGTCTTCTAGGTTGATTAACTTATTGGCATATAGCTGTTGATAATAATTTTTGATGATTGTTTCTATATCCTTTGGGTTAGTCGTGATCTCTCCCCATTCATTCATAATTTTGTTGATTAGGGTCCTCTCTCTTTTCTTTTGTATTAGTTTGCCAGTAGATTATTAATCTTATTGCTTCTTCCAAAAAAACAACTTCTATATTCATTGATGCATTCTACTGTTTCTTTAGTTTCGAACTCATTGATCGCTGCTCTAATCTTGATTATTTCCCTTCTTGTGCGTGGGGTTGGCTTAATTTGTTGTCAGATTTCTAATTCTTTAAGGTGTAAAGAGAGCTGTTGTATTTGGGATTTTCCAATTTTTTTTTGAGGGAGGCTAGAATGGCTATCTGTTCCCCCTCTTAGGACCACCTTTGCTATGTCCCATATGTTTTGGATCAATGTACTTTCATTCTTTTTTTTTTTTTTTTTTTTTTTGGAGAATCAATGTACTTTCATTTTTATTGGTCTCCATGAATTGTTTAAGTTCATCTTTGATTTTCTGGTTGATTCCAACTTTCTTTAGCAGGATGGTCCTTAGCCTCCAAGTGTTTAAATTCCTTCCCAAGTTTTTCTTCTGGTTGATTTCCAATTTCGAAGCATTGTGATCTGAGACTATGTGGTCTGGGAATCATCTCAATCTTTTGATATCATTTGAGTCCTAATTTGTGACACAGTATGTAGCCTATTCTGGATTAATTTCCATGTACACTCGAGAAGAATGAGTAGTCTGCTGTTTTAGGGTAAAATGTTGTGTATATTTATATGAGTTCCATCTGGTCCAATGTACCAGTCAAAGCTCTTGTTTCTTTATTGATTTTCTGTTTCCATGATCTGTCTGTTACTGAGAGTTGCATGTTAAGATCTCCTACTATTAATGTAGCCATATCCATAACACTTTTTATTTTGATTAGCAGTCGGCTTATGTATTTGCTGCTCCTATATTGGGGGCATAAATGTTTACAATTGTTAGATCTTCTTGGAGGATAGACCTTTAAGATTGATGTAGTTTCAAAAAAAAATTGATGTAGTTTCCTTCTGTATATCTAACTACAGTCGTTAGCTTAAAATCTCATGTATCTGATATGAAAATCACTACCCCAGCTTTCTTTTGAGGCCTTTTGGCATGAATGATCGTTCTCTAACCTTTCACTTTCAGTCTGGATGTATCTTTAGGTTCCAAATGCGTCTCTTTTATATACCATTTGGAAGGGTCACGTCATTTTATCCAGTCTACAACCCTGTGCCATTTTAAGGCAGCGTTTAGGCCGTTCATGTTGAGACTGGTTATTGAAAGATAAGTTTTTAATGCTCCTGGATGGCTCAGTTGGTTAAAGCCTCTGCGTTCAGCTCAGATCATGATCTGAGGGCCCGGGATCGAGTCCTGCATCATGCTCTCTGCTCTGCAGGGAGCCTGGTTTCCCACTCCCCAATCCCTGCCTGCCTCTCTGTCTCCTTGTGATCTCTCTGTCAAATAAATAAATAAAGCCTTTAAAAAAAAAGAAAAGAAAGATAAGTTTTTATTGACATGTTGCCTGAGAAATCCTTGTTTGTATAGATTGTAAATTTCTGTTCTATGTCACTCTTGGGTCTTTCCAATTTTATAGAACCCCCTTTAATATTTCTTGTAGAGCCTGGTGGTCACATACTCTTTTAATCCTTTCTGGTCTTGTAAGCTTTTTATCTCTCCATCCATTTTGAATGTGAACTTTGCTGTTTCAAGTATTTTTGGGTGCATATTCTTCTGCTTTAGTGCCCTGAATATATCATGTCAGCCCTTTCTGGATTGCCACGTTTGTGTGGATAGGGCTGATGAGATTCTGATGGATCTTCCTCTGTATGTAAGGAATCTCTTTCCCCTAGCTCTCTTCAGGATCTCTTGTCTACAAGTATAACTTGCAAATTTTAAAATTATTTGTCTGCGTGTCTTTCTAGACTTATTGATCTTGGTGGGTGTCCTTTCTGCCTCTATACAAGAACACTTGTTCCTTTCCCCAGATTGGGGAAATTTTCATTCAGAATTTAGTCAGCTATTTCTTCTAGGCTTCTGTCTTTCTCTACCCCTTTGGGGATTCCAATAATTCTGATGTTGGAATGTTTCATGGCATCATTTATTTCCCTAAGTTTCTTGTCATGATTCTTAGGCAGTTTGTTCCAGCTCTCCTCCTTACCTTTCTGCTCACCCCTTTTATCCTTTAGATCACTAACTATATCCTCTGTCTCTGTAACTCTAGATGTTAGACTATTTAATCGGATTGGATCTCACTGACATTGTTTTTTACATCAGCTATACTGGTTCTCATTTCTGCCATTAGAGATTCTATGTTGTTATTAACGTTTTCCTCCATCCTAGCCATTGCTTGGGTAATTGTTACCCTGAAATCCCTTTCTGACAGACTGTTTATGTGCATGTCCAATAGTTCTGAGGGAGAGGGTGCAGTCTCTTGGTTTTTCCTATGTTGGGTGATTCTATTCCTAGTCATTTTGATGAGAAGTGGATGAGAGCATGTATAGCTGGATATATTGCCCATGATCGAGGCAGTGTGCACTCTGGAAGGCTTAGGAGCAATTGGGATTCTCCACCAAAAAGAAAGAATAAGGGTAAAAAAAGAGAGAAAGAGAAAGAAAAAGAAGAAATCCCAGCCAAAATGGGCCCCAAAAATAAGATTTATAAGGTATATAAACAAACATGAACAAACCTAAAGACCAATAAAAGTAAATGACAAGAAATAAAAGAACCTATTCAGAATGAACCCCATGAATAAGATTTATATAATACCAGAACAAAAGCAAATACATAGAAACAGTGACAGAAAGATAAGATGGGAGGGTGGTTATAACTCCCTGTGGGCAGGGAAGGTTATTTCAGGTCTTCCTGGGT
Source organism: Nasua narica (assembly GCA_028533885.1). Classification (NCBI taxonomy): domain Eukaryota; kingdom Metazoa; phylum Chordata; class Mammalia; order Carnivora; family Procyonidae; genus Nasua; species Nasua narica. The sequence goes on from JAPYYJ010000043.1 coordinate 15,414, forward strand.
TTATTGTTGTATTATGCCTCTAGTTCTAATGCGAAGTAGTTTACAAACAATTTTAGAAATTCAAGAAATGTGAGATCGAGTGAATAAAAAAAATTGAAAGAAAATAAGAAAGAAAAAACCTTGTATCTATGAAATATACAGGTTTTAGGGTATTATCAGGAGCTTAATATATTGATTCCCCTTCATGCTGGGGATTTAAAATTTTATGGGGACCCATTTGCTATTGTCCTTTTGTTTTTGGCTTGTCTTCTGGGGGAAGGGCCTGCGGCATTGCTTTCCAATCAATCTTTCTTGGGTTGAGTCACCCTGCCCCCGAATCAAGGGGCTGCAGTCTGAGGAAACTGGTTTCTAAGTCTTTCACTCCCTGAAGGTTTTGTCCTTTTGTAGCTTTTTCACCTCTTAGGAGCGTCCAAGAAAGAAATCTGCCTGTACCCTGTTCTCTGGGTCACAGATAAGCCTGTCTGCTCCTCTCTGGGTGGTCCACAACACACACTTCCCTTCGCCAAATTCCACTCACACTGCTGCACAGTGGTGAGCACCCTCAGCCACTGTTCAGTGGCTCTGTGAGTGCTCTCTGGGCTCCAGGTCCTGGCAGGATGTGCTCAGATTCCTGCTGAGATTAGGCCACCAGGAGTTCTTTCTGGTGCAGTGCTGGCTGGGAGAGCCCAGACCCTGCTGCTGGCGGGAATGTCTCGTGGTTCTAGAGCCCTCTGGCTATGACTTTCCCTCTGTCTTTTAGGAGTTTGAGGGGGTGCACCCAGTCTAGGCAGTTCTACACACGGAGAAATGCTGCAGGCTCTTGGACCACACCAGACCCTCTAAGACGCTTGCACAATATGGTCCAAGAAGTGAAAACTGCAGGTTCATGAACCATGGACAGGACCCCCCCCCCCAGTCTCTCTTTGAGACAAGTGATGTCCTTACTGGGAATGTGGGCTTAGGCCCATCCCCACAACCACCCAGTTCATGTAGTGGCTCCTCAGTACTTTTTGCTCTTTTTAAGTGTTTTTGACTGGAATCTAAGTTAATGCTGGTTCCCACCACCAGGCACTTTTCTTTGGGGTATTACTGTCTTTGGATCACTTCTGGTGCCTCCCTCCCCTTTTTGTTTATCCTCTGATATAGGTTTGAGTGTTCCCACTTTGCTTTACCTCTCCACTGCTGTCTTCTGCTCTCGGAGAGATCCAGAAGTGAAAAATCTTGCTCCTCTGGTTGATTTTACGGGGGTTCAGCCTGTTCTGATAGATATCCAGCTCACTTTAGGGGACTGGTTGCAACAGGATCTCCTACTTCTCTGCCATCTTGCCCCCCTCCTCAAAAAAGAAACTTACTTATAAAAAAAAGAAAAAAAAAGAAAAAAAAAGAAACTTACTTAAAGATACTTAAAGTGTTAATTTATTTTATAGGCCATGGCAGATGAGCAAAAGATATCTTAGATGTCTCCTATGCATAATAGGTTTATTGCTTTTGAAAAACTCTCTAATTATCTATTACTTGTAATTATTCCAATAAGTTAAAACATATCTCTATAATTTTCTAGGCCCAATATTTATTCTCTTTAAGTAAACAAATTATGGAATATCTGGGACGATTATATGTCTTACTGTTGATAAACAAAGAAACATGGATATATTTTAAATTATCCCTTCTATGATGATTTAGTACATTTTAATTAAACACCCTATTATTATTATGGGTGAATCATAGTTGGCACAGTATTTAAAGTTGCCTTTACTGACTTTTAATCAGTGTCCTTGAAATTCTCCAAGTGATTTTTGGTAACTTTTCTACAGAGCTTCCGTTAACCTGATTGCACAATAAAACTAAGCACTAGCTGAACTTCATTTAAGGCTATTTAATCCAACCTCAATTCTCACAAAATACTTCAGTTGATATCTAAAAACATTTGCAAACAACTGTCTTGATATTTGTAAATATATCCCATTGTCTTGTGTTTTAACCAAATCATATTAAACTTCTTGCATTTGTCTTCTTCCCCTTGGGAACAAAAGAGTCTTTAAGTACTTAATAACATTTCACAGTTGTTTCCAATTAGGTAGTCCCATTACCTGACTCATTCCTCTGTGATGAAAATCCCACGGGAGATGATTCAGAATGCCATGATTGCAAAAGAATAAAATTCCCATGTTTACACAAGCTTAAGTTTAAATTAATTTGTTTAGTGTTTATTTTCTGGTGCCATCTGCAAACAAATGCACACAGAAGATAATTATTTTTAATTTAAAGTTATTTCTATAACTATTTTCATTTTGCCTGTCTTTAAATCCTTATTTTAAATCCTAATTTAATCCATCCACCCATGTACCTCCTCCCTCATGACCTTCATTTCCTCTAAGGTTAAGAATTATTTTCTTAAAAAAAAAAAGAATTATTTTCTTGGTTTGCCTTTCTCTCCTATTTTTTTTCCATTTTCTTGTTTGTTTTGTTTCTTAAATTCCACATATGAATGTTAATATATGGTATTTTTATTTCACTGACACATTTTGCTTAACCTAATATTCTATGTCCACCCACATCATTGCAAATGGGAAGATATCATTCTTCTTTATGACTGACTAACATCCCATTGTGCATTTATTATATCTTCTTTAGCCATTCCTCAGTCAATGTCCTCAGTCAGGATATTTGTGCTGTTTCCAGATTCTTCCCATTTTTATTAAAGGTTTTATTTATTTATTTGATAGAGAGAGAAAGGTCATAAGTAGGCAGAGAGGCAGGCAGAGAGAGAGGGGGTAGCAGGGTCCCTGCTGAGCAGAGAGACCGATGTGGGGCTCAATCCCAGGACCCTGAGATCATGACCTGAGCTGAAGGCAGAGGCTTTAACCCACTGAGCCGCTCAGGCGCCCCTGGATAATTTATTTAATCTTAGTTTGTCCTTTTCACTATCTGTAGTTTGTTACATAATAATACTATTCTTATACTGGTATTATGAGGATTTAAATAAATTTTCCTCTAAAAGTGGTAATTTATGGATATTCTGTATGTCTTCTCTCTGCTTATGCACCCACACTCATCCCTTCATTCACATTCATAGTTATATTTTAAAATCTTGTTTGAAAACACATCATTCTACACCTATAAAAGGAAGAAAATTGAGTAAAATAAACCCTAGATTTATTACCTTCCTATTTTAACTAAAAACAAGATAATGCTTCATTATAGGGCAACATGGACAACGTTAAGTTGGTTTTTGTTCCTCACGAATTTGTTTGCCTGCACCCAGGACTGGAGGGCTTCCCATGTACACCCTGTATTCAAGAATTAGGTTTGTAAAAAAAATAGTAAATCTTCCCACTTTGTTGATTTTTTATATAATATGCACCATATGTACTAAAGACAGAGTTTAACAAATACTCAGGTGATTTTTATAGTTCCCAGCTTCCATGATAGATTAAGTTGTAGCCATGAGATACCTCTTTGCAAAAGAGGTTGGATGTGAAAACAACAACAAAAAAATCATTTCTAATCATCCGTCTTTGACTTTTCCATGGAGACATTGGTGATCACATGATCCAGAAAAATGAAGCTGCAAAAAAAAGAGGACATCCAATTTGTGTCATGGTGTCTGATCAAATACAAAAAAAAACCAAACCGTTGAAGTTGCTTATTGTCATAGCTACATTGATTACCTTGCTACAGCATAACATACTATAGTATTTTTCCTAATAACTTGTTAAGTTATGATAGAAATGATCCACCATAATGTAACATTTTGTGATAATCTTAAAGAAAATAAATGGTGATGTTATTGATTTTTTTATTTTCAACTTGTAAAAATTATATTCACAGCATCTTCTGCATATATTTATAATGAAACAATGTAGAACAGATCAATTTCTTTCAAAAATAGATATATATATAATATATATATATTCCTAAGTAATATATAATTTAGATTTTTTTATAATGAAATATTTTGAGATTTTTGTTCAGATTTTCCTGTGACAATATGAACTGGAATTTAAAGATTAAGTAAGAGTTACTGAAATTACTCATATATGAAGAAATACAGTATTTTTATATTTGAGTCTATTGTCTGGAAATAGCACAGGTAATCATAATCAGTGAGTGTTTTAAGATTATCCTGGTTTCTATTTGTATTTTGTTCATTTTTATTTCACTTCTATTTTACTTCTTATTTTCCCCACAGTCATATACAGAAATATGAATATACTTTTTATAAATCAAATAGTCTTATTTAATGAGACGCTACTTCTACTCACAGAAGAAAAAATAAAAATAATTAAATTTCAGTTTCAAGGGATTGAAGTATTTCTGTATTTACAATTTGTCAGCCCAAGTTTATACCTACTATATCAGGAATCTTCTGCTTTCTTTTTTCCACTTTCTTCCTGAGACTCAGTGAATATGCAGGAGTGACCTTTTGAAAGGGCCTCATGTTCATAAGTGTACTTGGAGAAGTGTTTAATGGTCTGAAACTATTCCCTAGTTTTCACAGCTTCCTTGGGTGTATTTATCCAAACTGTGATTTTGAATCAGACTTGGATGCATCCCTGTCTGTCTTCACTTTTTGGCTCTGAAAGCACAAACTGTGCACTGTATGGGACAAAGAAGAGTGTCTTGGCATTTCCTCCCACATGTTGCCTTAGGCTCCACCTTGCCCTTCACTGGTACCAAGTGTTCTGCAAGCTCAGCCTTATTCCCCCTCCAATGTTTGTTCCAGCTGCCAGCCAGGCCTATGTCACATCTCCATGTCATGCTTCAGCCTCTATTTGTAGTTGGGAACACATAGCAATACTAGCCCTGTCCAGTCTCCTAGAGCAGCACCCTGTACGGGATACACCATGTTTCCCTCAGGATGACTCTGCTCTCAGATGCAGACCACAAGCTTCCTCACATTAGCATCACCAAATCCATCTAAAGGGAGTTGCTTATCAAAAGGCCCCAATAATGATGGTTAAGGCTACCAAGGGTCATATTAAAGCAGAGTGTGAAATGTCTTCATTGAATTTTTGTTTTAACTTCCTTCTATAGGTCGAATGAAAGTCCTCGATAACTTTTTCATCACAGAAATTTTTTGCCCTCTAGAACACTGAGGTCTGTGTGTTTAAGACTTTGCTTTTTGTATGGAACAAGAAAAGACCCTGAATCTAAGGTAAAGATGAAAAAGAAAAAAACAAAGCTGTAGGTATCATGTTGCCTGACTTCATCCTATATCACAAATCTATGATCACCAAGACAGCCCGGTTTTGGCACAAAAACAGAAACATAGATCAATGGAACAAAATAGGGAACCCAGATATGAACTCTCAACTCTATGGTCAACTAATCTTTGACAAATCAGGAAAAAAAAAAATATCCAACAGAAAAAAATCCTCTTTGATAAGTGGTTCTGGGAAAATTGAACACCTACATATAGAAGAATGAAACTAGACCACTCGCTTACGCCATATACGAAGATAAACTCAAAATGGATAAAAGATCTCAATGTGAGACAAGAATCCATCAAAATCCTAATGGAGAACAAAGAAATAATTTCATCTACATTGACCATAGTAATTTCTTTCAAGACATGTCTCCAAAGGAAAGAGAAACAAAAACAAAAATGAACTTTTGGGACTTCATCAAGATAAGAAGCTTCTGAATAGCAAAGGAAACATTCAAGAAAACTAAGAGGCCACCCATGGAATGGGAGAAGATATTTGCAAATGACGTTATAGATGGAGGGCTGATATCCAAGATCTATAAAGAAGTTATCAAACTCAATATTCAAAAACAAAAACAAAAACAGAAGCTATCTTGCTATCTTTAAAAATATATCAACCAAATTGAGACAAAAATGAAAAATACAACCAAATAAATTATACATATAATATAAATGATAAATATAAATATAAAAATATAATATAAAATATATAAAATTTATATTAAATAAAAATTTTAATAAATTTCAGTATGTAAATATATATATTTATATTTTATATGTCAAATTATGTTTCTTGAATTAAATTCATCCCTTTTTTTAAAAATTATTAGATGTTTTGGTTAATTTAATCAAACTCAGCAAATTAAGTAGTATTTGTGGGTACAATATGACTATATACTTACTGGATGTTAGTATGTAAAATTCAGAATTAGAGAAATAATAAATTGATTTTTTCAATAATAACTAATGTTAAAATTAATGCCACTTGGCTTTTCACTCCAGGATCTGACAGAGACAAAAGTCTGTGAAAACCCCTGGGAAATTTTCATTATCTCTCTCCTTGGGTTGGCATGAGGCCATCCTGCATTATTAGTGACTCTCAGGGGGCATTGCCAAGTGAACTCAACCAAAAGAACAAATATTAAGGTTAACTTCCAAGTATAAAAGCCTACAGACACCATTGCAGATGTCTTCACAGATGTATCTGAAATGTCAAGTACAGAATTGAGAGGTGAGTTGGTATTCTTTAAAAAGCAGAAAAAGTACTTTAGAGGGGGCACCTGGGTTGTTCATTCATTAACCGGCTGCCTTTGGTTCAGGTCATGGTCTTGGCATCCTGAGATCTAGCTCTGCCTTGGTCTCTCCCTTTTCAGCTGCAATCTTGCTTCTCCCTCTCACTCCCCCTGCTTGTGTTCCCAAACACAGGGGAGAGGGAACACAAGCAGGACAAGCAGCTGGCAGAGGAAGAAGCAGGCTTCCTACTTAGCAGGGAGCCAGATATGGGTCTGGATCCCAGGAATCTGGAACTATGACCCCAGCAGAAGGCATAGGTTTAAAGACTGAGCCATCCAGGCACCGCTAAATGAATACAATCTAAAAAAACAACAAAAACAAAAATAAAAATAAAGCAGAAAAACTACTCTAGAAAATTTATTCAGGAAATCCAAGTAGGACTGCCCAGAAGTGAGAAAGACAGTGCCCTTCTCTTTCCAACTTGTGTTTTTATGGAGAAACGTCCAATGCTGTAGGAACACTTTAAATACAATTACATAAGAATTGCTCTTTGGTAAGAACTGGGATAAGTCACTGATGAATTAACATCTCATTAACTAAAGGACTTCAAAAAGAAAAATATACTCACAATGTAATGAGCATAATACTACTATATATAGAATTAAAAGATAAAATTCAAAGACCACATAAAATTCTGAACTTTTTAAAGACAAAGTTCTGTTTATAAATAAAACATACATTATCTTCAATTACAAGAATAACTACTATGATCACAATCTATCTTAGTGAAAAGGAGTGAAGTGGTTGATATTATGTATGATATTTGTACCTGAATATGGGGAATAAGACACAGCCCTACCCTCAAGGCTGCCACAGTCAAGAAATAGAGATACTTGAAACCTGATGATATGGGTGATGGATGGTAAAATAAAGGTACAGGTGAACTAGAATAGAATGACAAGTGCAGAAAAATGTATTTATCCTGACCTTGCCAAATAAATTCATATAACAGGGTATGTTTGGGAGAGAATTAACATGTAAGTGAGATATAACACATTGGGCAACAGAGGAAGGAAACCCCCGGACTGTGGGGAAGGGCATTTGATGCGATGTGACCAGAGCCTTCTGCAGAATCTCTGACATGGAGAAGACGAAGGTGACAGCAAAAGTGAGAATGTCTGTAATGTGAATTTTTCTTACGTATTTTATACTCCAGGCAACAGAGATGCTCACATATATGCACCTGATATGATTATATATATTTTAGTTCCGTTTTTAAATACCCTTTTCTCATTGTGATTGAATACCACTAAGGGGATAATGCTGGCATTCAGGGTGTCAATTAAGAGACAGAGTTCAGAAAACTTCAGGTGGTGTCATCCTGATGGCTTTCTATACAATAATGTTAGGCAGAGTGCCTGGAGAAGAAGCACAGGCAACAGTTTTGTGTTTATTTCCTTTGTTTTCAGAGCCCATTTACAAACATGTCATCTAAATTGGAAGAGAAGAGGGTCAGACTAAGACTTAGTGAAACAGGCATGGGCATTGTCCACTCATGTGAGAAAGGAATTCAACTAGATGCACAGATGGTCCTGGAATCAAGATAACACCCAGAGTCAAGTCCTCAACAAATGTACAAGAGTGTGTTGCTTCCTCCATGTAATTCTGGCAGTGAGAGGGATGTGGTTACGTAGTGTGTAAGGGTTTACCTTAGTGTTGACTCTTACTGTTCTTTTGCCCTGTGCACTCACTTAACCTTTAGTGAAATTGGCATCATGGTAATTGCACAGACAATGCAGCATTGCTTTTGTGAGAATGAAATGGGAGTATAAGGAAACAAAAATGGAAAAAAAATATCATTGCAAAATCTTAGTAGGTGATGAATGTGCAAATGAGGAAAATAAATGTGGAAAAAAAGAAGATCCAAGCTACCATTAATTTTGTTTTTCAACCCTTAACAAAAATAATATTTTTGGCCAGATAGTTCTTTGTTCTGCAAGTGACTAGTGCATTGCAGAATATTTATGAGCATGCACTAGATGTCAGTAGCATCCCCGGTAGTGACAACAAAAAAACCTCTCTAGACATTCCATATTGTCCCCTGG
>JAPYYJ010000430.1:1306-15160 GCA_028533885.1 Nasua narica
AGACCCCATCAAAAAGAAGAATTACAGACCAATATCCTTGATGAACACGGATGTAAAAATTCTCACCAAAATACTAGCCAATAGGATCCAACAGTACATTAAAAGGATTATTCACCACGACCAAGTGGGATTTATTCCTGGGATGCAAGGTTGGTGCAACATTCGCAAATCAATCAATGTAATACAATACATTAATAAAAGAAAGAACAAGAACCATATGATACTCTCAATTGATGCTGAAAAAGCATTTGACAAAGTACAACATCCTTTCCTGATCAAAACTCTTCACAGTGTAGGCATAGAGGGCACATTCCTCAACATCATCAAAACCATCTATGAAAAACCCACAGCAAAAATCATTCTCAATGGGGAAAAACTGAGAGCTTTTCCCCTGAGATCAGTAACACAGTAGGGATGCCCACTATCTCCACTGCTGTTCAACATAGTCCTAGAAGTCCTAGCCTCAGCAATCAGACAACAAAAAGAAATAAAAGGCATCCAAATTGTCAAAGAAGAAGTCAAACTCTCACTCTTTGCAGATGATAGGATACTTTATGTGGAAAACCCAAAAAACTCCACTCCAAGACTGCTAGAACTCATACAGGAATTCAGTCAAGTGTCAGGATATAAAATTAATGCACAGAAATCAGTTGCATTCCTATACACAAACAGCAAAACAGAAGAAAGAGAAATTAAGGAGTCGATTGCATTTACAATTTCACCCAAAACCATAAGATACCTAGGAATAAACCTAACCAAAGAGGCAAAGAATCCGTACTCAGGAAACTACAAAGTGCTCGTGAAAGAAATTGAGGAAGACACAAAGAAATGGAAAAACGTTCCACACTCATGGATTGGAAGAAAAAATATTGTGAAAATGTCTATGCTACCTAAAGCAATCTATACATTTAATGCAATCCCTATCAAAATGCCATCAATCTATTTCAAAGAAATGGAACAAACAATCCTAAAATTTATATGGAACCAGAAAAGACCACCAATAAACAGAGGAATGTTGAAAAACAAAACCAAAGTCAGCGGCATCACAATTCCAGACTTCAAGCTCTATTACAAAGCTGAATCGTCAAGACAGTGTGGTACTGGCAGAAAAACAGACACATAAATCAACGGAACAGAATAGAGGGCCCAGAAATGGAACCTTAACTCTATGGTCAACTAATCTTCGACAAAGCAGGAAAGAATATCCAGTGGAAAAAAGACAGTCTCTTCAACAAATGGTGTTGGGAAAACTGGACAGCCACATCCAAAAGAATGAAACTGGACCATTTGCTTACACTGCACACAAAAATAGACTCAAAATGGATCAAAGACCTCAGTGTGAGACAAGACTCCATCAAAATCCTCGAGAACACAGGCAACAACCTCTTCTACCTCAGCTGCAGCAACTTCTTCCTAGAAACATCAAAGGCAAGGGAAGCAAGGGCAAAAATGAACCACTGGGACTTTATCAAGATCAAAAGCTTTTGCACAGCAAAGGAAATTGTCAATAGAACCAAAAGACAACTGACAGAATGGGAGAAGATATTTGCAAATGACATATCAGATAAACGGTTAGTATCCAAAATCTATAAAGAACTTCTCAAACTCAGCACCCAAAGAACAAATAATCCAATCAAGAAATGGGCAGAAGATATGAACAGACATTTCAATAAAGAGGATATCCAAATGGCCAACAGACACGTGAAAAAATGCTCAACATCACTGGGCATCAGAGAAATACAAATGAAAACCACAGTGAGATACCACCTCACACCAGTCAGAATGGCTAAAATGAGCAAGTCAAGGAACAACAGATGTTGGTGAGGATGCGGAGAAAGGGGAACCCTCCTACACTGTTGGTGGGAATGCAAGCTAGTACAACCACTTTGGAAAAGTCTATGGAGGTTCCTCAAAATGTCTAAAATAGAGCTATCCTATGACCCAGCAATTGCACTACTGGGTATTTACCCTCAAGATACAAATGTAGTGATCCGGAGGGTCACATGCACCCGAATGTTTATAGCAGCAATGTCCACAATAGCCAAACTGTGGAAAGAACCTAGATGTCCATCAACAGATGAATGGATAAAGAAGAGGTGGTATATATATATAATGGAATACTATGCAGCCATCAAGAGAAACGAAATCTTGCCATTTGCAACGATGTGGATGGAACTAGAGGTTATTATGCTAAGCGAAATAAGTCAGTCAGAGAAAGACAATTATCACATGATATCTGTGATATGAAGAATTTGAGAAGCAGGGCAGGGGTTTGGGGGTTGGGAAAGAGAAATGAAACAAGATGGGATGGGGAAGGAGACAAATCATTAGAGACTCCTAAACTCACGAAACAAACTAAGGGTTGCTGGGAATTGGGGAGGGTAGGGATATAGACATGGGGGAGGGTATGTGCTATGGCAAATGCTCTGAAATGTGTAAGCCTGATGATTCACAGACATGTACCCTGGGGCAAATAATACATTATATGTTAATAAAAAAATAAATAAATAAAGTTAGTGAAAATTAAAAAAATAACATGACAGGGATGTCCACTGTCGTCACTGTTGTTCAACATGGTACTGAAAGTGCTAGCCCCAGCAATCAGAATACAAAAAAAGAAATAAAAGTCATCCAAATCTGCAAGGAAGAAGTGAAATTTTCACTATTTGCAGAGTACATGATATTCTATGTAGAAAACCTATAAGACTCTACCAAAAATTGCCAAAACCAATACAGAAATTCAGAAAATTCACAGGCTATAAAATCAATGCACAGAAGTATGTTGCATTTCTATACACTAATAATGAAGTAGCGAAAAGAGAAATCAAGGAATTTGTTTCCTTTACAATTGCACCCCAAACCATAAGATACCTAGGGAGATGCCTAGGTGGCTCAGTTGGTTAAGTGTGTGCCTTCTGCTCAGGTCATAATTGCAAGGTCCTTGGATCAAGTCTCACATTGGGCTTCTTGCTCAGCAGGGAACCTGCTTCTCCTTCTGCGTGCTGGTCCCTCTCCTTGTGTTCTCTCTCTCTCATTCTCTATTTTTGGCAAAATAAAATAAAATAAAATAAAATAAAATAAATCTTTAAAAAAGATACCTAAGAATAAGTCTAATCAAAGATGTAAAGGATCTGTACTCTGAAAACTATAGAACACTTATGGAAGAAATTGAGGAAGACACAAAGAAATGGAAAAACATTCTATGTTAGTGGAGTGGAAAAACAAATGTTTTTTAAATGATACCCCAAAACAATTTATACATTCAATGCAATCCCTATCAAAATACCACCAACATTTTTCACAAACACTTCTGAAATTTGTATGGAACTGGAAAAATCCTGAGTTGTCAGGGGAATGTTGAAAAGAATACCAAAGTTGGAGGTATCACAATTCTGGACTTCAAGATGTATTACAAAGCTGTCATCATCAAGACAGTATGGTACTGTCACAAAAACCAACACATTGATTAATGGAATGGAATGAGAACCCGGAAATGAACCCAAAATTCTACAATTAATCTTCAACAAAGCAGGAAGGAATATCCAATGGAAGAGAAGAGTCTCTTCAACAAATGGCATTGGGAAAACTGGACAGCAACAAGCAGAAGACTGAAACTGGACCACTTTCTTACACCATACACAAAAATAAACTCAAAATGAATTAACGACCTAAATGTGAGACAGGAATCCATCAAAATCCTAGAGGAGAACACAGGCAGCAACCTCTTTGACCTCTTGGCTGCAATAACTTCTTACTAAATATGTCTCCAGAGGCAAGGAAAACAAAATAAAAATGAGCTATTGGGACTTAATCAAGATAAAAAGCTTCTGCACAGCAAAGGAAACAATCAACCAAACTAAAAGACAACCTACAGAATGGGAGAAGATATTTATAAATACATATCAGATAAATGGCTAGTATTCAAAATCTATAAAGAACTTATCAAACTCAACACCCAAAACCCCCCCAAATAATCCAGTCAAGAAGTGAGGAGATGACATGAATAGACATTTCTCCAAAGAAGACATACAAATGGCTAACAGACACATGAAAAAAATGCTCAATATCAGCTGGCATCAGGGAAATACAAATAAAAACCACAATGATATACCACCTCACACCAGTCAGAATGGCTAAAATTAACCCATCAGGAAACAACAGATATTGGGAAGGATGTGGAGAAAGGACAACCCTGTTACACTATTGTTGGGAATGCAAACTGGTCCACTCTGGTTAAAAATAGAACTACCCTAAACCCAGCAATTGCTCTACTAGGTATTTATCCAAAGAATACAAAAATAGTGACTTGAAGGGGCACATGCACCTCGATATTTATAGCAGTAATGTCCACAATAGCCAAAATATGGAAAGTGCCCAGATGTCCATTGATGGATGAATGGATAAAGATGTAGTATGTGTGCGTGCGTGTGTGTGTGTGTATAATGTAGTATGTATATATGTATATACATAATGGAATATTATTCAGCCATTAAAGAGAATGAAATATTGCCATTTGCAATGATGTAGAAGGAAATAAAGTATATTAGGCTAAGCAAAATAAGTCATTTAGCAAAAGACAAATACCATATGATTTTACTCTTATGTGGAATTTAAGAAACAAAAGTGATGAAAGGAAGGGAAGGGAAGGAAAAATAAAATAAAATGAAAACAGAGAGAGAGGCAAACCATAAGAAACTCTGAACTATAGGGAACATATTGAGGGTTACTGGATTGGAGATCAGTGGGGTAATGTAGTGGTGGACATTTAAGGGGGGCATATGATATAATGAGCACTGGATGTTCTATACAACTGATGAATCACTAAATTCTACCCCAAAACTAATAATACACTATATGTTAACTAACTCTAATTTAAAGAAAATCTTAAACGAAAATCTTGAGAAAAAAATATTAGGGAAAAAAAATTTCACTTACTCCATTTTATACTTTCCATTTTTCCATTGAGAATCTGTCTTTCTGTTAACTTCAATGTTTTCATCTGTACTTCATAAAATATGACTATAATAGTTGCTTCAATGTTTGTTTGATAATTCCTACGTCTGGAGCATCTTGTAGGCAGCATCTATTGATTATCTTGTTCCTTGAGAATTAGTCACATGTTCCTAGTTTGTTGTATGTTGAAGAATTTCAGGTTGTATTCTGCACATTTTGAATATTGTATTATAACACTCTGGCTCATGTTAAAATTCTCTTGGTAATATTGATTTTTTTCTTTGTTTTAGCTGAAGTTCAACCTGGTTAGGTACAGACTGAAAATTCTCTCTTGTCTTTTGTTGTTGATTATTCCAATATCAGTTAAATTTAAGTGGACTTTCTTAAACTGTTATTGGCCTTTCTCATCTTTATGTCACTTAGCAGTTAGGGACTTGGTCGTGGCTCATTTCAGTAGTAAAAGCCTTTGTTATGTTGCTTTGTGTCTCTACCTTACATACACAGCTCAGGTGTGCACCTGGGAATTTCTTTAACAAATATGTTTATTTTATTTTTTCAGTGTATCAAGATTGATTGTTCATGCACCACACCCAGTGCTCCATGCAATACGTGCCTTTCTCAATACCCATCACCAGGCTCGCCCAAAGCCCCACCCCCACCCCTCCAAACCCCTCAGTTTGTTGCTCAGACTCCACAGTCTCTCATGGTTCATCGCCCCCTCGATTTCCCCCCATTCACGCTTCCCTTCTTTCTCACAAAGCCCTCCTTGTTTTTCCTTATGCTCCACACATAAGTGAGACCATAAGATAATTGACTCCCTCCACTTGACTTATTTCACTCCACATAATCTCTTCTAGTCCCTTCCACGTTGATACAAAAGTTGGATATTCATCCTTTCTGATGGAGGAATAATATTCCATTGTATAGATGTACCACATGTTCCTTATCCATTCATCTGTTGAAGGGCATTTTGGTTCTTTCCACAGTTTGGTGATTGTGGCCATTGCTGCCATGAACATAGGGGTACATGTGGCCCTTCTTTGTACTGCATCTGCTTCTTTGGGGTAAATACCCAGTAATGCAATTGCAGGGTCATAGGGTAGCACTTTTTTAAATTTCTTGAGGAATCTCCATAATTTTTTTTGAAACTGGCCAACAATGAAAGAGGGTTCCCCTTTCTCCACATCCTCTCCAGCATTTGTTGTTTCCTGTCTTGTTGATTTTGGCCATTCTAACTGGTGTACGGTGGTATCTCAGTGTGGTTTTGATTTGAAACTCTCTGATGGCTAAAGATGATGAACATTTTTTCATGTGTCTGTTAGCCATTTGTATGTCTTCTTTGGAGAAATGTCTGTTCATGTCTTCTGCCCATTTTTTGATATGATTATCTGTTTTGTGAGTGTAGAGTTTGAGGAGTTCTTTATAGATCATAGATATCAGACCTTTGTCTGTAGTGTCATTTGTGAATATCTTCTCCCATTCTGTGGGTTGCCTGTTTGTTTTGTGGACTGTTTACCTTGCTGTGCAGGAGCTTTTTATCTTGATGAAGTCCCAAAAGTTCATTTTTGCTTTTGTTTCCTTTGCCTTTGGAGACATGTCCTGAAAGAAGTTGCTATGGCTAATGTCATAGAGGTTACTGCCTGTGTTCTCCTCTAGGGTTTTGATACATTCCTGCCTTACGTTGAGGCCTTTTATCCATTTCGAGTTTATCTTTGTGTATGGTGTAAGAGAATGGTCAAGTTTCATTCTTCTACATATATCTGTCTAATTTTTCCAACACCATTTATTGAAGAGACTGTCTTTATTCCACTGGATATTTTTGCCTGTTTTGTCAAAGATGATTTGACCATAGAGTTGTGGGTCCATCTCTGGGCTCTATTCTGTTCCACTGGTCTATGTGTCTGTTTTTGTGCTGTACCATGCTAATCCAAAGGAAATAGAAACAATCATCAAAAAGTATTGTCAACAGCTATATGCCAATAAGCAAAACAACCTAGAAAAATGGATGCATTCCTCGAAATCCATAATCTTCCAAGACTGAAACAGGAAGAAATTAACAACCTGAATAGACTAATATCTAGTAATAAGATTAAAGCAGTGATCAAAAACCTCCCAAAAAACAAGAGTCCAGGACCTGATGGATTCCCTGGGGAATTCTACCAAACATTCAAGGAAGAAATAATGCCTATTCTCCTGAAACTGTTTCAAAAAATAGAAACAGAAGGAAAATTTCCAGACTCTTTCTATGAAGCCAGCATTACCCTGATCCCCAAACCAGGCAAAGACCCATCAAAAAGGAGAATTTCAGACCAATATCCCTGATGAAGATGGATGCCAAGATTCCCAAAAAGATCCTAGCTAATAGTATCCAATTGCACATTAAAAAGATGATTCATCATGACCTAGTGGGATTTATCCCTGGGATGCAAGGGTGGTTCAACATTTGCAAATCAATCCATGTGATAGAACAAATCAATAAGAGAGGAGAGAAGAACCACAGGGTCCTCTCAATTGATGCAGAAAAAGCATTTGAGAAAATTCAGCATGCATTCCTGATTAAAACTCTTCAAAGTATAGGGATAGAAGGAACATTCCTCAACATCATGAAGTCTATCTATGAAAAGCCCACAGCAAATATCATTCTCAATGGGGAAAAGCTGAGAGCTTTCCCTTTGAGATCAGGAGCATGACAAGGATGCCCACTCTCACCACTCTTGTTCAACATAGTGCTAGAAGTCCTAGCGACAGCAATCAGACAACAAAAAGAAATAAAAGGTATTCAAATTGGCAGTGAAGAAGTCAAACTCTCTCTCTTCGCAGATGACATGATACTTTCTATGGAAAACCCAAAAGACTCCACCCCCAAACTGCTAGAACTCATACAGCAATTCAGTAATGTCTCAGGATACAAAATCAATGCACAGAAATCAGTTGCTTTTGTATACACTAACAATAAAAATATGGAAAAGGAAATTAGAGAATCGATTCCATTTACTATAGCACCAAGAACCATAAGATACTTGGGAATAAATGTAACCAAAGAGGTAAAGGATCTGTCCTTAAGGTACTACAGAACGCTCATGAAAGAAATTGAAGAAGACACAAAAAGGTGAAAAAGCGTTCCCTGCTCATGGATCAGAATAATCAGCATTGTTAAAATGTCTCTACTGCCCAGAACAATCTCTATTTTCAATGCTATCTTGATCAGAATTCCACCAGTTTTTTTCAAAGGGTTGGAACAAACAATCCTAAAATTTGTATGGAATCAGAAAAGACCCAGAATTGCTAAGGAAATGTTGAAACAGAAAAACGAAGCTGGGGGCATCACATGGCCTGATTTCAAGCTTTACTACAAAGCTGTGATCACCCAGACAGCATTGTTCAGGCACAAAAGCAGACACATAGACCAGTGGAACAGCATAGAGAGCCCAGATAAGGAACCACAACTCTATGGTCAAATAATCTTTGACAAAACAGGCAAAAATATCCAGTGGAAAAAAAGACAGTCTCTTCAATAAATGGTGTTGGGAAATTTCGACAGCTGTATGTAGAAGAATGAAATTTGACCATTGTCTTACACCATACACAAAGATAAACTTGAAATGGATAAGAGACCTGAATATGAGGCAGGAGTCTATCAAAATCCTAGAGAAGATCATAGGCAGCAACCTCTTCGACAGCAGCCATATAAACTTCTTTCAGGACATATCTCCAAAGGGAAAGGCAACAAAAGTGAAAATGAACTTCTGGTACCTCGTCAAGATAAGAAGCTTCTGCACAGCAAAGGAAACAGTCCACAAAACAAACAGGCAACCCACAGAATGGGAGAAGATATTCGCAAATGACACTACAGACCAAGGTCTGATATCTAAGATCTATAAAGAACTCCTCAAACTCAACACTCACAAAACAGATAATCACATAAAAAAATGGGCAGAAGACATGAACAGACACTTCTCCAAAGAAGACATACAAATGGCTAACAGACACATGAAAAAATGTTCATCATCTTTAGCCATCAGAGAGATTCAAATCAAAACCACACTGAGATTCTACCTTACCCCAGTTAGAATGGCCAAAATCAATAAGACAGTAAACAACAAATGTTGGAGACAATGTGGAGAAAGTGGAACCCTCTTCCACTGTTGTTGGGAATGTAAATTGGTGCAGCCACTTTGGAAAACAGTGTGGAGATTCCTCAAGAAATTAAACATAGCGGTACACTATGACCCTGTAATTGCACTCCGGGGTATTTACCCGAAAAAAGTAGATGCAGTACCAAGAAGGGCCATATGTACCCCTATGTTCATGGCAGCAATGGCCACAATCGCCAAACTGTGGAAAGAACCAAAATGCCCTTCAGGGGATCCTGGGTGGTTCAGTGGGTTAAAGCCTCTGCCTTCAGCTCAGATCATGGTCCCAGGGTCCAGGGATCGAGCCCCACATCCGGCTCTCTGCTTAGCAGGGAGTCTGCTTCCCCCCCCCACTCTCTCTGCCTGCCTCTCTGCCTACTTGTGATCTCTCTCCTCTCTGTCAAGTAAATGAAATCTTAAAAAAAAAAAAAGAACTAAAATGCCCTTCAATAGATGAATGGATAAAGAAGATATGGTACATATATACAATGGAATATTATGCCTCCATCAGAAAGGATGAATACCCAGCTTTTGTATCAACATGGACGGGCCTGGAAGAGATTATGCAGAGTGAAATAAGTCAAAGGAAGAGAGTCAATTATCTTATGTTCTCACCTACGTGTGAGGAAAATAGGATAAGGATAAGGATAAGGATAAGGATAAGGATAAGGATAAAGAAAATCATGGAGGGCATTGTGAGAAAGAAGGGAAGGGTGAATAGGGGGAAATCAGAGCAGGCGATGAACCATGAGAGTCTGTGGACTCTGAGCAACAAATTGAGGGTTTTGGAGGGGTGGTGGTGGGGGGTTGGTCGAGCCTGGTGGTGGGTATTGAGGACGGCAGGCATTGCTTTGAGCACTGGGTGTGGTGCATGTACAATTACTCTTTAAACTCAGAAAAAATAAAATAAACATATTTGGGAAATAAATAAATAAATAACTAAAATAAATAAATAAAAAACCCACAAATATTTGGAGGAAATTAAAAAATAAATAAAGTTTTTCTCTATAAGAAAAAAAAAGAAAGAAAGAAACAAGTGTGTTGGCAAGGAGGTAGAGAAAAAGGAACCCTCTTGCACTGTTGTTGGAAATGCAAACTGGTGCAGCCACTGTGGAAAACATTATGGGGTGCTTCAAAATTTAAAAATAGAACTTTCCTATCATCCAGCAATTGCACTACTAGATATTTACTCAAAGAATACAGAAATACTAATTCAAAGGAATACATGTACCCCTATGTTTATAGCAGCATTATTTGGAAAAGCTAAGCAATGGAAACAGTCCATGTGTATATGGATTGATGAATGGATAAAGAGAGAATTTTATATATATATGGCCAAATAGTATTCCATGGTATATATATAGTATTTCATGGAATATATATTCCATGGAACACTATTTGGCCCTAAAAGTGATGAAAACTTGCCATTTACAACAACACTGATGGAACTAGAGAGTTTTATGCTAAGTGAAATAAGTCAGTCAAAATAAGACAAATACCATATAACTTCACTCATATGTGGAATTTAAAGAAACAAAGAAGCATAGGGTAAAAAGAAAAAGATAATGAGGTAAACCAAGAAACAGACTCTTAATAATAGAGAACCAACTGGTGGTTACCAGAAGGCAGGTGGTTGAGGTAATGGGTTAAATAGCTAATGAAAGGGGCGCCTGAGCGGCTCAGTGCCTTAAAGCCTCTGCCCGTGGCTCAGGTCATGATCTCAGGGTCCTGGGATCGAGTCCCGCATTGGGTTCTCTGCTCATCAGGGAGCCTGCTTCTCCCTCTCCCTCTGCCTGCCTCTCTGTCTACTTGTGATCTCTTTCTTTCTGTCAAATAAATAAAACTTTTTAAAAATAATAAATAAATAAATAAATAAATAAATAGGTGATGAGGATTAGGCAGTGTACTTATGAAAAGCAATGGGTGTTGTATGAAATTGTTGAATCACTATGTTATACATCCGACACTGGTACAACACTGTATGTTAATTAATGGAATTAAAATAAAAACTTAAAAAGGTAACTACTGTGAAGGAGCAAATGAAGAATTAGTGAGATTGTGACAAAAAGGGTAAAAAAAAAATCCCTCTCTACTGTATACCTGTATAAGGAGAGAGAATGGAGATCTCCTATGTTTCAAATCCATAACATGAAGAGAATGGCATATATTTTCCATCTCTGCACAATATTCATTATGCAATGTAAATTGAAAAGAGCAGATTACAAAATAGTAGTCTGTATGGTATGAATCTATTTTTTTTAAAAAGTCCAAATACAATATATAAGCATAGATAAAGGTACACAGAAAATGTTCAGAAGGGTAGATATCTCTCAATTTTAATAGTAGAAATGAAATTCTAACTGATTTTTCTTTTTCTTTTGTTGTTTATATTTTCTTTTTTTATGCAGTGACCTTGTAATACTCATATATTTTTAAATTAAAATAAACTATATTAAAAATTCTTAAATCTGTATGAGAGTATGAAGAGACCCAAAGGAGACTGTCAGAAATAGAAAGGCCCCTAGATACTAGTTAATCTACCTCTCTGTACTCTAATGTGGAAACCAATGGCCAAAAAAGACACTTGGCCAAGATTAAAATTTTGATGTCCTGACTTGTAACCCACTAATCTCTCTTACTACCTCATTTAATTAAACATTTGAGTATAAACCCAGTCAAGAATAGACAACACTCCCCAGAATGTCTATACTCACCAGTTCCAAGAAGCAAGGCAAAGATTTATGTTATATTGCAAAATCAAATGTGAGCTAATCCTGATCCTTCAGAGCCCTGCACTGGAAGAATGGAGAGCATCTTCTCCCCACTGAGGTAACGGAATCTTCAATGACTACTCAGAATTCACAAAGCAAGTGGAAGGCCCATTCAGGGTCTGAACCCAGGTAGAACACCCTCTTCCAGACATGCTAAAGCTGCAAACAGTCACATAGTTCTCTAGTTTAGGCCTCAGGTAATAAACTTGCCAAGACTAGGTTGCTCCTTATTTCACTTACAAAATGAAGTTATTGGAAATCTCTCCCTATTGCATCCCTCCCTCGAGTCAGGCACATTATAAATCACTCCTAATTAATTATTAAATGCTTTAAAAGTGATAGAAATAAGTCACTCTGGAAGCCAATAGGAACTTCATCCCTTTTGAGCATGTTAGAAATAGAAGCCCTCCTCTTTTGTCATCATACATGCAAGATAAGCCAAAGTCATTTTATCATTGCTCCCTACTTCCTCCTCATCAAGTTTCTCTTGTGGACTTGAAAGTTGAGCACCCTAAACCTTGACTCAAGGGGAGGAAGGAAGTGAACCAGAATAAGAAACTTTTCTTTGAGGCCACCTAGCATGGCAGTTTGATACAGTGGAGAGTTTACCAGATCTGAGAACATGCAGACTGAGTTAAAATCCCACCACTGTCTAGGATACTAGAACCTCTACCAGGTCCTTTCATCTTTCTGAGACTCTGTTATCTCATCTGGAAAATGGTGTAATGTGGGTTTCAATGAAATGCTTTCCCACTTGCTTCCATCTTTTTCATTTCTGTTTTATTTTATTTTATTTTTTTCTCCCCAAATATGTTTATTTTAATTTTTCAGTGTTACAAGATTGATGGTTCATGCACCAAACCCAGTGCTCCATGCAATACGTGCCCTTCTCAATACCCACCACCAGGCTCAACCACCCCCCCACCCCCTCCCCTCCAAAACCCTCAGTTTGTTGCTCAGAGTCCACAGTCTCTCCTGGTTCATCACCCTCTCCGATTTCCCCCCATTCGCCCTTCCCTTCCTTTTCACGATGCCCTCCATGACTTTCTTTATACTCCACATGTAAGTGAGACCATAAGATAATTGACTCTCTCCGCTTGACTTATTTCACTCCACATAATCTCTTCTAGTCCTGTCCGTGTTGATACAAAAGATATTCATCCTTTCTGATGGAGGCATAATATTCCATTGTATAGATGTACCACATCTTCCTTATCCATTCATCTCCTGAAGGGCATTTCGGTTCTTTCCACAGTTTGGCGATTGTGGCTATTGCGGCTATGAACATTGGGGTACATGTGGCCCTTCTTTGTAGTGCATCTGCTTCTTTGGTGTAAACACTGAATAGTGCAATTGCAGGGTCATAGGGTAGCTGTATATTTAATTTCCTTAGTAATCTCCATACTGTTTCACGACCAGGTGGGATTTATTCCTGGGATGCAAGGGTGGTTCAACATTTGCAAATCAATCCATGTGATAGAACAAATCAACAAGAAAAGAGAGAAGAACCACATGGTCCTCACAATTGATGCTGAAAAAGCATTTGACAAAATTCAGCATCTGTTCCTGATTAAAACTCTTCAAAGTATAGGGATAGAAGGAACATTCCTCAACATCACAAAGTCTATCTATGAAAAGCCCACAGCAAATATGATTCTCAATGGGGAAAAGCTGACAGCCTTCCCTCTGAGATCTGGAACACGTCAAGGATGCCCACTCTCACCACTCCTGTTCAACCTAGTAATAGAAGTCCTAGCGACAGCAATCAGACAACAAAAAGAAATAAAAGGCATTCAAATTGGAAATGAAGAAGTCAAACTGTCTCTCTTCGCAGATGACGTGATACATTACATGGAAAACCCAAAAGACTCCACCCCCAAACTACTCGAACTCATACAGAAATTCAGTAATGTGTCAGGATACAAAATCAATGCACAAAAATCAATTGCTTTCCTATACACTAACAATGAAAATATGGAAAGGCAAATTAGAGAATC
>JAPYYJ010004300.1:0-10584 GCA_028533885.1 Nasua narica
AAAAAAAAAAAAAGTAATGTCTATACCCAACGTGGGCCTCCAACTTACGACCCTGAAATCAGAAGTCTCAAGCTTTTCTGACTGAGCCAGCCAGGTGCTGCACTTCCTTGCGTTCTTGATAATTTTCTACCTGCAGTATATATCCCTGAACAATATATTATTTCTTTATTTTTTTAGCTTTTATATAAAGGCTGAATTATATTCAACAAAAGACAGATGGCATACTCAAAATAGACTAATTGAAAGACAGAATTTGCAAAGACTGTTTACAAAGGTGTGGGAGTAGGGAACCATAAGGGATAGATGGTGCAACCAAGTAGGGCTTAATTGAAGTTGATATGTTACTGTGTGGGAAGCTGAAAAGTAGAGGGAGGGGAGCTGCCCCAGACCCAGGATGAGAGTCCTTTAAAGTTGGTCACCTTGAAAGAGCAAGGACAGGTTAAAGACACAGATTTACACAGAGGCAGCTAGTGGAATAAATACTTTGATCCCATGTTCTCTCCTTCCTCCTTTTGGCATTCTCTAATTGACTTTAGAAGTTCTGGGAGCAGGGGCACTTGGCTGGCTCAGTTGGTAGAGCATGTGACTCTTTTTTTTTTTAAGATTTTATTCATTTATTTGACAGAGAGAGGGATCACAAGTAGGCAGAGAGGCAGGCAGAGAGAGAGGGGGAAGCAAGCTCCCTGCTGAGCAGAGAGCCTGATGCAGGGCTCCATCCCAGGACCCTGAGATCATGACCTGAGCCGAAGACAGAGGCTTAACCCACTGAGACACCCAGACACCCCAGAGCATGTGACTCTTGATGTCAGGGTGGTGAGTTCGAGCCTCATGTTAGGTGCAGAGATTACTTAAAAATAATATCTTAAAAAAAAAAAAAACGGTCCTGGAAGCAGAAGGCAGAAGCGACAGGAAGACATATGGTGCATGCTAGTCAGGAGCAGAGAGCATGGGAGAGGAAATGTAAGTGGGAATGTAAGGTGAGGGGTGGAATGAAAGAGATCTAGTAAATAGGTATATAGTACTGTGGCTTTTCCTTCAACATTATATGTCTGAGATGCATTCATGTTGATATATTTACTTGTAGTTCATTCATTTTTTCTCTGGTGTTAATATTTCTTTATTATCTTATTTTATTTTAAAAATTTTATTTATTTTTTTGAGAGAGAGAGCAAGTGGGCGGGAAAGGGGGGGTGGGCAAATGGGGGGAGCAAGAGGTGCAGGAGAGGAGGGAGAGAGAATCTCAAGCAGACTCTATGCTGAGTGCCAAGCCTGACATGGGGCTCAATCTCATGACCTTAGATTATGACCTGAGCCAAAAGCAAGAGTCTGTTGCTTAACCTACTGAGCCACCCAGGATCCCCTCTTTATTTTTTAATTTTAATTCTGTTGTAGTTAACGTACAGTGTTATATTAGTGTGAGGTGTACAATATAGTGATTCAGCATTTCCAGTTACTTAGTGCGCATCATGATAAGTGTCCTCTTAGTTCCCTTCACCTGTTTTACCTTTCCCCCTACCCACCTCCCCTTTGGTAACCATCTGTTCTCTATGGTTAAGAGTCTGTTTTTGGCTTGTCTTCCCCACCCCCTTATTTATTTGTTTGTTTCATGTCTTAAATTCCACATATAAGTGAAATCACATGGTATTGCCTTTCTCTGACTTATTTCATATAACATAATATACTCTAGATCCATCCATGTTGTTGCAACTGGGTAGATCATTCATTTTCACTCTTTTTTTTTAGTTCCACTGTGTGAATTGACTACAATTTATTTACCCATTTTCCTGATGATGGGTAGTTTTCAGTGTTTTAGTAACTTAATGTTGTTATGAACATTCTTGTTAATGGTTTTTGACATCTATGCATGAAAATTTCTCTAGAGAATAGACTTAGAGTAGAATTATTGTACTGACAAAGCATTAAATTTGCCAGATGATGCCAAATTGTTTGCAAAAGTAGTTGCACCAATTAATACTCCTACCTACAGTATATGAGTTCCTTGTCAAAACTTGATATTTTCAGATTTAAATTTTTTTCGCATCTAGTGTGTGTAGATTATTATTTCACTGGGGTTTTATTTTGCATTTCCCCAGTTGCTAATGCGGTTGCACATATTTTTGTATGTTTATTGGTCATTTATATTTCCTCTGTTGTGAAATTTATATTTCCTCTGTTTAGGGTTCTTTCCCTCCTCTTTTCCATGTGTTTTTATCTTTTTTCTATTGATTCTATTCTGACACTAATCCTAGGTTAATTATATTTGATAGGTTTCTATTCCCAATTTGAGGGTGATTTAAAAAATGTATTTTTGTGTGTTTTTAAAACTTCAGTTCTTAATTTTATTTTATTTTATTTTTTTAAAGGTTTTATTTATTTATTTGACACAGAGAGAGAGATCACAGGTAGGCAGAGAGGCAGGCAGAGAGAGAGGGGGAAGCAGGCTCCCTGCTGAGCAGAGAGCTGGATGTGGGGCTCGATCCCAGGACCCTGAGATCATGACCTGAGCCGAAGGCAGAGGCTTTAACCCACTGAGCCACCCAGGTGCCCCCGGTTCTTAATTTTAATGTGGTTGAAATGATTAAGAAAATTGTGTTAAATAGAATGCAAAACTTACCATCTTAACCATGTTTTAGTGTCCAGTTCAGTGGCTTTAAGTATATTCACATTGTTGGGCACCAACCATTCATCTCCAGAGTGGCTGTGCTGCTTCTTAATGTCCTGTTTAAGAAAGTCTTTGCTTTGTTAAGACCATCCTTATATTTGCTCTTAATTCGTTAAATTTTGCCTTTCACATGTAAGTCATTTAGCCATCTGGAATTGAGTTTTGTTTCTAGGGGGAGGCAGGAAATACATTTTCCCCCATATAGATAGCCGGTTGTCCCAGCACCATTTAGAACTGTCCATTTTCTCTGCATCAGGCTGTAGAGTAGATGTGTGCTATACCAAGTTTCCTCATAGGTGTGGTTTCATTTCCAGTTTCTCTTTTCTGTTTCTTTGGTTGATCTATCCCTGGCCCAATATCACTGGTCTTAAATACAAGGGAACTATGATATGCCTTCCCTCTGCCTGAAATTTCTGTTCTCCTAAAGATACATGTGACTAAATCCCTAATTTTCTTCTGGTCTCTGCTTCATGGTCATGTCTGTAGCCAGTCTTTCGTGGCTACCCTTTCTAAAATCTCGGTGCCTTCTCTAAAAACTTTATACCCTCTTACTGTGCTTTTTTCTGTCTGCTTAGCAGTTATTATTGAGCATAATAATGTATATGCCTCTCTTGTTTGTTGTCTCTCTTTCCTACTAGAAGAAAAGGATTATGAGGGCAGGGATTTTTGGCTGTTTCATCACTCTTGTATCCCCAGCATAGAAGACATTGCCTGGCACTCAGTAGGTACTGAATTAGTATTTCTAAAACAAATCATATAAGGTTGATGTGTGAAAGGGTCTTCTTCCCTTCCTGTACTTCCCCTTACGAATATGCTTGTTCTCTGATTCTCTTGCTCCTTGATGCTAGATGAATAAAAGCAATCTGAAGGGAGAGAGAACAAAGTGCTCCTGTAGGTTTCTTTCCTTGCCATGTCGCAGAGGTGGGCAGTGAAATGCAAAGGGTGGAGGCATTGGTGTTGGCTAACTGTGTATTATTTTCTGGGTCGGCTATTCTGCTGGAAATCCCTCCTGTCTTTGCTTTCCATTGCAAGCAGAGCTGGCTGTACCTAGAGTTTATAGAGCCCTCACTGTGTAAGGAAATGTACCACACCTTTGGTTTTTAGGGCAGCACACCCTGCACAGGAGAAGAATGAACACTCACTTGGTCTTACCAAGCACAACAACTAAAATTTTAGTTGTAAGTGTGACACACTACAGGACAGAATCCTTGGAGCTGTGCAGTCATCTAAGAGTGAATGCCCTGTGAGGCAGTCTGCCTGTAGCTGGGCAATGTCCAGGAAGGCACTCAAGTGAGCAGTGATGATTCATGGAAATTTCATCAGAGATGGCACTCTGTGCTTATTATAGGCTAAACTGGGGAGCCAAGTCATCCTGGAAGGAATGTGTATGGAGTTTTCAGATGAGGACTTGAAGTTTTATATGTTGGAACTACCTTTGATTCAAACCATCTGTTGCATGTCAGGCTGAACCCATCAGCTTTTTTATATATCTTTCATATTTTACATTAATTCAGTATAAATATTTGTTGGTGGCCCTTGGGGTGCCATACGCTGGGGTTACAAAGATGAATGACATACTGGTCCCTGTTTTTGAGATGCTTATGGTCTAGTGGAAGTAAGAGTTATATGTTTATATGTGTTTTTCCTCCCCCAAATTGTGAGGTTGAGGTCTACAATTTATATGCATCTTGGTTGCTATGGCTGAGCATTGTGTTAATCCATTTTTTTGATGAAATAAATACATGAAAGAGCTTGCAGAGATTTACCAAATATGGTTACTGAATGTATAACATTGTTGTGCATTATTGGTTAAATAGTTCTTTTTTTTTTTTATAAGATTTTATTTATTTGACAGAAAGAGACACAGTGAGAGAGGGAACACAACAGGGGGAGTGGGAGAGGGAGAAGCAGACTTCCCGCCTAGCTGGGAGTCCGATGCAGGGCTCAATCCCAGGACCCTGGGACTATGACCTGAGCCAAAGGTAGACACTTAACCCACTGAGCCACCTAGGCGCCCCCTTGCTGTGCATTATTGGTACCGTGATGTGTAGATGTGTATTATAATTGCCTCTGAATACAGAAAACGCTCTTCATGGTAAAGCGATGACCAAAGGAGAGTATTCTGAGGAGTGTGTTCATCAAATCATCCAGTGGTTCATGTTCTCAGAAGATTAAGAAGCTCTGTAGCATAGGGCTATGACTAGAAAAAGAATTATGTTATATGGAATTACAAAGAACATGGTGGTTTAAGTGAGGAGCAGCCCAGGTGCCATAAGCAAGGGCTCAGTAGGTTGGAGGAAGGCAGCAGCTGACTGCTTGAAGGATACCCAGAATTCTTAGAGGAGGGTTGGTTAGGGCTTTTGAAGTGGAGGCATCACCACAAAGAGAGACACAAGATAGGGAAGTGCAAGGCCTTTTGGGAAAGAGTTGGTATTTCAGAGCATAGGCTGGAGGGCAGTGGTAGGCCTTAAAGTCATTAAATCTTGGGGCCAAGCTGTGGAAAGCCTTCAGATGTTTTTGAATGATTAAAATAGAACTTTAAAAATACCGTAAGATGCCCCTATGGTCTCCCTTACTGCCATTGGCTTAGTTGCCACTAATGTAGAGCATTTTTTATGTTGAGTAGACTAATTTTTTTTAATAGTCCAAAGAACTATTTAAAAGATATCAACTACTGTAGAGAAAAGGATATTGACATTCAAGTTTTCATGTTAAAGGTAGTCAAATTTAAAACTGGACTGAGGACAAAGCTAAAAAAAAGTAAAATCAAAACTAAGTATATCTCAGAGTGGCTGCCTTGCACCTCAAATTTTGATTGCAAAGGATACCATATGCTTAGATTGTGGGAGTAGGGGAAATTGGGGATTGGTGCACCAGTGGAGGGAGAGAGTTGCAGAGGGCAGCCTCCTTGTGGAAGTCAGAAGCATTGCAGAAAACTGTAGTGGTAGGTCAAAAGCGTCTTTCATTCTTTCTCCTCAACCATGAAGTTTTATTGCTTAAAATAAAATGTTCACAGTGTTTGTCCCTGGGTGACAGTATAAGCAGATAGCAGCATCATAGGTGGATTTTCTTTTTGACATTTTCCAAATTTTCTAAAAATTTATTTACTAGGAAAGGTAATTTAAAAATGGCTGTTGTCGATTAAGTAATGTTTTTACAAAATTGGGCTCATATGGCATATGTGGTTTTATATATTCTGCTATTGATAGTGTCCTGAGCAGCTTCCCGTCAATATTTTTCAAAAACATTTATTTTGAATGGCTGTGTAATGTCCCATGACATGACTATACTATTATTTATTTATTCTTTTTTCTGGGTTTTCACTCTAAATGTAGTGTTATAAAGTTATTTGAACACAAATTTTCATGTTCATTTCTGAACAGATTCATATACATGAAATTTTTTTGTCAAACTCTATGAATTCTTTTAGGGCTCACGATACGCATTATTTTTTTTTTTTTAAAGATTTTATTTATTTATTTATTAGGAAAGAGAGAGAGTGAAAGAGAGCAGGTCAGAGTGAGAAGCGGACTCCCCATGGAGCTGGGAACCCGATGTGGGACTCGATCCCGGGACTGCGGGATCATGACCTGAGCCGAAGGCAGTCGCTCAACCAACTGTGCCACCCAGGGGCCCCCACGATACGCATTATTATATTGTACTCTGGACTTGTAGCACCACAATCAATTCCTATGTGAGCTCCTTGTACTGGACTTTGCCCAGCACTGAGTGTTTTCACTGTAAAATCTTTTCCAGTTTTGTAGGGGAAAATTTCTTTGCTGCCAGTGGTAAACTTATTTTTTTTCACATTTTATCATTAGTTATTTGTTGCTGTTCTTTTCCTGTTTTTCAATTTGTGTCAGGGTTTTTTCTAATTAACTTACAAAAGCTCTTTACACTTTGATGGTATTAGTTATGGTAAACCTTTCCCCTAGTCTGATACTGCAAAAAATTTTGTCATTTTTTTTAGATGCCCAATTTTACATTTTTATAGTCAAATCTTTAGATTTCTTTGCAGTTTATTTGCATTTGTTCCCTGTCCAGAGATCGGATAAATATTCATGTAAATGTTATCATCTGTGCTCCAGGTTTTTTCAGTCAGTTCTCATGCTTTCAGGTATCTTCTTTATACCAGGTTATGTTAATTATGTTGCCTGACACAGAGAGGAAAGAATTAAGTGAGGCACTGCTGTCCTAACACGGAATTAATGTTGTATGCTGGTTAGCACCATGGTGCTTGGAGACAGTCTCCCTCACTTTGAACCTGGCTCTGACACTCAGGTGATCTTTGAAGTTAACTTCTTTCCCATGTTCTACGGTTTCCTTATCTGTAAAATGGGTTAATAACATAACCTATTTCATACAGTTATGAGAATAAAATGAATTGATAAGGAAATCACTTAGAACACGTCCTGATACAAAGTCAGTGGTAGCCAGTTTGGTCTATGATGGGTAGATGCTTTTAAGTTTGGTATTGTTTCGATATATTTTGCATTTCTAAAAATTTGAACATTTCATTTCAAATTGCTGGTTACCTTTACTAGATCTTTCTTCAGCTACTTTAGGGAGGCACGCCTCCTAGAGGCCACAGATGAAGCTTATTTCCAGCTCTTAAAAACCCTACAGATCTGTCGAATCGGAGAGTTGGTGTGGCTCTGACCCACCGCTTCTGATGGACCCCTACTTCTTCCTTCTGAGCCTACTCTCTTCTAACTTCTGTAGGCCCTGGAGCAATTTCTGCTTGTGTTCATCCATGCATTATAGTTCCAGTTATTTTGCGTGGCGTGGACGATGGAAAACTGAAGGTAGAATCTGTCTTTATGGGGCTTGCCGTCCCATAGGAAAAAACAAAACGTTCTGTGCATAGATGGACAGACTACTTTTCATTTTTTAGTTTCTATTTTCTCATGTAAAATGGGGGTAATACGACCTATCTTATAGGGTCGCTGAAAGATTGGGCAAGAAAAAGCAGAGCCCCTAATAGTGAGCCGGCTGCGAAAGGAGCTCAGTAAACGCCCATTCCTCCTCCATTCCTCCACTAGTTTTAGAGGGATCAGGTTAGCCCTCGGGGTTAAAGCTCCATACTCTTGGGAGTGTGGACATTTCTGCCGCTAGCCTTTCAGTACCTTAGTTTCAATCATCAGAAACTACCCACGGCACATACAGGAGGTGCAGTTTGCAATTTGGAAACACACACGACCGAATTCAAAAAAATTCTAAGCAAACGCCCCCAAGAACGGAGGAGCGCCGCATTGAGCATGCGCAGGGCGCGCACTGGGCGGGCGGGACGTTCGGAGGGCGGGCTTTGTGGTCCCGTTACTTCCGTTTCCGATCCCATATGAACTCTCCCGCCATCTGAGCGAAGTGTTGTTTGGGTGTTTGTGTTTTTCGTATTTTGTGTGGTTGCAGGTAAGAGGATCTCCTCCGAATTTGGGACGGACAGTAGTCTTGGTGTTGAGCTTGCAAGGGAAAGAAGGGAGGGCAATTTACCAGCGGTGAGAGCCGAAGGATGACATGGTGGGGTGGGGGTATTAGGTATTGATTGGTTGGGGCTGAGCGGCTGGTGCCCGCGAGTTGAGGGAGAAGCTTCGCCGAAGGGCTTGGGTAGGATCAAGGGGGCTAATTTTTATAAGGCGTTTGTAGATGCTTCCTACAGAGTTCGGAAAGACTGGCTTGGAAAGACGTGTTCTGTTTCCCAGGGTCATGAGATAGGAAGTGAGTAACTGGACCCGATCCATTAAGTCTCTTCTTTGGAAACCAGAATCTACCGCGCTTTCCTCCGAATTCGCGATTGCAACCCGTATAAAATCTCATCTTAACTCAGGACTGCAGAGCTCCGAGGGCCTATAGAGAACAGGTAACGTAGCCTCACTTTAATGTTGGAAGTTAGGACCACCACCTGCGTTTCACCGTGCGCACACCGCCCCTACTCTCATAACAGAATTGTTACAGGTGTGTTGTAGAAACTTGGGAAATTACAGAAAGACGTATTACCCAGGGATAACCACTGTTAACATTTTATGCATGCCCTTCAGTTTTTTTCTGTGTATATGAAGTTATTTTTTACTTGTTTGTTGTTTACAACTCTATTTTCTATTATTTTAACCATTTTATGTTTCCTTCTAAGGTAACAAGATGCAGTTTTCTCGAGGAAATTGGAAAAAAACGAGGTTGACAGGTGACCAAAGGAATGTTTGCTACCCTCATAGCCTTCAGTTTTACTTGGAGCCACCTTCTGAAAGCATATCTTTGATCGAATTTGAAAGCTTGGCTATTGATAGAGTTAAATGTGAGTTAAATACAAGTTAAATACTTGTATTTAGAGTTTGTATGTTCTTGAAAACTTCACTTACACTTTGGGAGAATGAATGATGGTAATTTATTTCCTTAATTCATTCAAGGAATATATATTGAGGGCTTGCTATTTTATTTACTGTATGGTGTATATTTATTGAATGCCACTATATTTTAGGTTGGGTGGGGATTTTCAGATGAGTAATGTAATTCTCATTCATTGAAGCTGTATTCTAGTACATAGATACAGACATCCAATATAATAACTATAGTTGAGTATTTTAAGTGTCTTACTAGTCTACTAGACACTAGTAGACTAACGTCTTACTAGCACTTATAATAGTGCTATTAACTAGCACTACTAGTTAATAGTAGTGCTCTTGAAAGAGATGGGAGTGACTTAGACTGATTAAGACTGCTTAGAGAAGTTGAAATGTAATCTGGACTTTGAAGGATGAATAGAAATTTCTCAAAAGAAAAGTAAAAGCTTTTTTTAAGCAGAGAGAGTGGATTGTACAAAGGCTTGGAGGTACGAGAGAGGATGTTATATTTGAGGGAACAGTGACAAATTTAGGTTAGGTGGAGAAGAATGGATAACCAAAGGCATTTTGTGCCAAACTAGTGGTGTAATATCGGGGTGTAAGAAGGATGTGGTAATTGTGTTGCAGACCTACTTATCCTCTGTGTGCTAGTGAAAGAAAGAAACTAGGCATGAACTGAAACAAATAATAGCAGTGTCTTCTGAGTTTATGTTCTAGGT
Source organism: Nasua narica (assembly GCA_028533885.1). Lineage (NCBI taxonomy): Eukaryota > Metazoa > Chordata > Mammalia > Carnivora > Procyonidae > Nasua > Nasua narica. The sequence goes on from JAPYYJ010004300.1 coordinate 9,717, forward strand.
TATCCTTGTGGGAAAATCAGAGGGTAAGGTAAGATACTGTTAGTCACTTTTAGAAGAGCAGACTGACAGTATAGAGAGGGAGCACTCAGAGCCTGATGAGTGAAGAGTGAAGACAAGGGAGAAAAGGGTTTTAGGAATCTTAGCAGTGTCAGGTGCTTCATAGAGATTAAGGTGATGATTGAAAAGTGCCCCTGGGTTTGGCACTTAAGGAGTGAGATGATGGTGGCCTGAGCTAAGTCAGTAACAGTGTCAGGGATAGGAAGGGAGCCATTTAAGGGCTACTGAGGAGGATTTGGTAACTGTTTGGATGTGAGGAGTGAGGGGGCAGGTGGGAGGAGCTGAAATTCCATTTTGAATGATCTGGTGGTTAGAAACTGTGCTAGTGGAGGTGGGGATGGCTGGAAGAGGGGCAGGACGGAGGGGAAGAGAATTAGTTTAGTTTGGGATATGGTAATGAGGTGCCTGTGGGGCATGGGTTTATGTTTAGGATTCTTTTTAGGAATTTTTCATTCTTGAATTATAAAAATGCTTTTCATAATCATGGGAGTAGAATTCATCTGAGGAAGGATTGGCAAAGTGCTTTGGGAACCTTTGAACAGTGACGTGCATTTATTCAGCACAGTTCACTTAGATCGTTGAAAGGTTCTGCTTTTTCACTGTCGTGTCTTTACTTCATCAGTAAAGGGCTGTTTTTTCTGATGAGTCTATGCTGAGCAGATGAAGCAAACTGACAGCTCCACATGAAGGATGCAAACAAGGGTGCTTAATTTTTTTTTTTCATATCAACACACTTGAATTCCTCAACAGTGGTGGCTCAGTACAACAGCAATGATCCCCTATCCCTCTTCTTCCTTTTGAGACTCCCCGG
>JAPYYJ010004301.1:0-10584 GCA_028533885.1 Nasua narica
AAACAAAGATGAGGAAGAGGGGGAGGAAGGAGAAGAAGAGAAAAAGAAAAAAAATCCCATAGCTAATAAAGTTTAAGAAGGTTTGGTTAAACCTAGTTAAATATATTACAACACTTGTATTCAATAGTATGTGAAAGTGTCCCAAAAATCTCCAGCTCAGATGACTGGCAACCTGGAGAACTATTGCCAAGAAGCATTCAAGTCGTGCCTGTCCCACTTGCGTACATGCTTTCATACTCCTGCATATATACAAAAAATGTGAATAAGTCATGCTAGTCACTATTACTATGTTCTTGTTCAGTCATTTCCATAGATATAAGAAACAATAATTATGAAAACTTATCTAACGTAATTGATACCTTGCAGAATGGTCAGTGACCCACCATTGCGATAATACACCTGCCTGCATATCAAGCTTCCAATTTACATTTCTACTCACCAAAGAGTGGGTCCAAGTGTGATCAAAATTTTTAAAGTGTTAAGTTTCATCTGGACTTATGACTGATTGATAGTACATTATTTAAAATCTCAAGTTCAAAAACCAAGTAACTACTGATGTGTGAAACGAGAAACAAAACGCACATGATGTTGCTGTGGTTCTGAAACTCTAAGACCCTGAAGTAACACTGTATTCTGATGGTGCTACTTAGTTTTTCATTTTACTACTCAGAATTAAGTTGCAATTTAACTTAAGCATTAAAACTTTTCTATAGACAAGCTTTTTTCCCAAAAAAATAATATATAAGTATTCCTACACAAATAAACCCTTTTTACTTTTTAAAAGATTTTATTTATTTATTTGAGAGGGTAAGAGAGAGAAAGAGAGAGAGCGAGAGAGAGCGCACAAATGGGGGAAGGGCAGAGAGGCAAGGAGACCCCTCACTGAGCCGGGAGCCTGACGCAATGTGAGGCTCTATCCCAGGACCCCGAGATCATGATTTGAGCTAAAGTCAGATGCTTAACTGACTGAGCCACCCAGGTGCCCCAATAAATTATTTCTAACATCCCACATTTTGCTGCTCATACGAAGTAACTATAAATGAAAAACCTCAGGTTTTTTAAACAGTAGGTTAAATAAATATGTTATAATGAAGCAAGTGAATGAACAAATAATAAGTGATATTTAGTCTCTAAATATAATAGAGAAGTTGAGACATAAAATTTGAGAACCAGAAAGACTTTATTTTTTTATATTTATTTTTGAGAACAAGAAAGACTTTAAAGATGAGTCTACTGGTTAAAGATGGGGAACTTTGGGCGCCTGGGTGGTTCAGTTGGTTAAGCAACTGCCTTCGGCTCAGGTCATGATCCCGGAGTCCTGGGATCAAGTCCCGCATCAGGCTCCCAGCTCCATGGGGAGTCTGTTTCTCCCTCTGACCTTCTCCCCTCTCATGCTCTCTCTCACTGTCTCTATCTCAAATAAATAAATAAAATCTTAAAAAAAAAAAGATGGGGAACTTTGGGGTGACTGGGTGGCTCAGTGGGTTAAAGCCTCTGCCTTCGTCTCGGGTCATGATCTCAGGGTCCTGGGATTGAGTCCGGCATTGGGCTCTCTGCTCAGTGGGGAGCCTGCTTCCCCCTCTCTCTGCCTGCCTCTCTGCCTACTTGTGATTGCTCTCCTCTCTGTCAAATAAATAAATAAAATCTTTAAAAAAAATAAAGATGGTGAACTTCATCTAAACATCTGCTCTTACTGTTAAACCCATTTAAATCAAAGTGCTGGGATATTTTACTACCATAAATCTATAAAACAAAATAGAAGTGAAAGGAAGAACTACAAAACCTTAGCTGTCAGAAAAACAGAAAGCTAATTAACTCAGAAATTGGATCTACCAGCTCCAAGAGGAAGTGGGGGGATAGGGGGGAGTAAATTGAAGAGGATTAAGAAGGAGCTAGAAAGCCAGATGATCTGCTCAACTTAGCAAGAAGCTGGAGGCTTATTGTCTAGAAACAGAGGGGACACCAGGTACTACAGACTGAATATTTTTGTTCCCACAAAATTCATATGTTGAAGCCTTATTCCCAAATGTGATGGTATTTGGAGATGGGGCCTTCAGGAGGTAATTTAGGGTGAGATTAGGTCATGAGTGTGATCCCTTATAAATGGGATTAATGTTCTTATAGAAAGAGAAAGAGACATGAGATCTCTCTTTCCACCATGAGAAGGTGGCCATCTATAAACCAGGAAGAGAGATGCTGAACAGGACAGCAACTTGATCTTGAATTGCCCAGCCTCCAGAGCTGTAATAAACATTTGCTGTTGAAGTCACCTTGTCTATTGGTATTTTGTTATGGTGGCCCAAATTGGGTAGGACAATAGGCAATGATGAAAGCAGGGCCATCACCCTGTTACCAAGAGACTGAAAGATTATAATCTGAATGTGGAAGTACCTGCCCTTTGTTTCATCACTCACTGTCCTCCTAGAATGCTATGCCCAGGCTTAGGTTCCCTAAGTAGATGAAAGGGAGATTGTTCTCCAAGGAATCTTTGATAAAGACTAGATTCTAAACAACAGCTTTGGGGTAGGAACTGGAGGTTCTAAAACTAACAAGCTTTCAAGTGATATGGATGGTGTTGCTCAAGGCTCACACTTTTAGTAGCAAATTCTAGAATCTGACCAAACAAAAGACTGACAGACTGATATTTGAGATTTTTCACCAAAAAAATCCTAGCCAGATCAACTTAGGGTAAATGCCAATCTTACAGCACCCCTCCCTGTAATATGAGCCAAGGGCTTTGAGATATCTGAGGAATGACTCTAATATAAAAGAGTGAAACGAAGCATATAAAGGCAATTTGAAGGAAAGCACTGAGGTGAACACTATCTTTAATGTCCTCAGGAAGATTAGAGGCTATATATTACCCATGATATAAGAACAAGTTTGGGTTTTTTTTGGTTTTTTTTGTTTGTTTGTTTTTAATCAGAAGACAAGGAAGCTCTCAGAAATCCGAATTTTGATATTAGGGATAAAAGACGGCTTTACAAGAGAGTATTGAGGGGGAAAATAAGCAAATAAAAAACAGATATAAACATAAGGAGAAGCACAATGAGAAAAAGGGAGAGAGAATATTATTCTAGAAGACCCCACATCTGAATAACAATTCCAGGAAGAAAGAACAAATAAAATGGAAAGGAGAGAAATATTAAATAATTCAGCTAAGGAAACTTGCCAGAATTGATGAGTTTCCAGATCGATAGAACCCCCTGGGTGCCCTCCAATGGAAAAGACTATATCCACATCTGGATACATCATCTTGAAGTCTTGGAACACTGTGGATATGACAAAGTAGAACACACAAAAAACAATGCCTTCAAAATTGCGAGGAAAAATGAATACAATTTTAAATTCTAAACACAGTCAATTTTGTGTGAGAGTAGAACACTTAGGCTATGCAAAGTCTCCAAAATCTACCTCTTTGCATTCTTTTTCAGGAAACTACTGGAATATATATTGTACCAGACTCGGGCAGTAAGTCAAGGAAAAGTAAGACGAAGAATTTATAAAACAAGAGATCTGACTTGAAAGAGAGATGAAGGGAATTACAACAATAAGATATATCTTAGCTCTGGAAAGCGCTCTCATAGTTCTCATCATCTCACTACTGGGAAGCTGAAGGAATGATGGTGATGGGGACTGGGGGTTATTTACACATCCACTGTATTTTAAGAGATAATGATAAAAGTGAAAAAATCAGAGCTAACACTAGAAGCATATGACTTAGGTACGTGCAGATAAATATCAAGAGAAATAGTTAAAAAGAAGTGAAACAGCTGCCTCTGGAAAGTAGGAAATGACAAGGCAGGGGGAAAAATGATGGTTTACCAACTCTTTAAACTGTGTATCCACAGTACTTTTTTATGAAAATAGGAAGAGTAACAGTGATTAGTCTAACATACTCATTTTCATCATGAAGAACCTCAGAGATTGAGAATGATGACTTTATCCAGGTCCCCCAAGTTGCCTTTAAGAATCAAGACATGAGCATTTCATTGTTTTATTATTTAAACTGGCATAGTTATGTATTAAGCATAATCACAGTCACAAAATATCAGGTAATTGTTCACTCATTCATTTACCAAAAATCTATTGTGTGCTGACTAGTTTCTGCAGGGCATAATAGTGAGCAAAACCAGACGCGGGCTCTGTCCTCATGAAGTTTACAAGTTGCTAAGAGACATTAATATGACATTTATAGCTAACTAGAAAGCCATAAGATTTGGAAATTAAGTCCCTTCATTGTGCACTCATCTGTTTCTTTGCTACATTCCTTGTGAAAGTTTTTCTCCCCACATACAATCTAACTCTTGACTTCACTTACTGACACAGTAAATGCCAAGAAAATTTATTTTTCCTTTCTTTCTCAAGTCACCAGCATGTGAAGTATAGCCTTTAAGCGATTTCATGTTTCCATGTTAATGTTGCTTGGTTGCCAACTTTTCAGCCCATAGACTGGCTGACAGCCCTCTGGGAGCCACAGAAGCCGCAGGCTGGTTGGGGAACTAACAATTCCTAGCTCATGGTGCAATGAAGATCCAGTAATAAACTGATTTTGTTGAGAACTGTGGAACTACATGAGAAATTGGCCACTTATCTACTTCCTGATGGAAATGTGACATAAGAAGTTCTACTTAAAGGAACAGTCCCATAATCCAGATACTTAGAACCATTCTCTGATTTTTCCAAAACTGCCCTACTAATGCCCACCATCAAGCTTGCTTTCCTCCATTTTAGACTCTCAAAAATTAAAATACTTTAAAGAATGTTATATACATTATCAAGTAAATATTCTAATATTTTAAAATATTATACATAAAAATCATATGTCTTACTTTCTACAAGTTGATCAAATTATGATTCTTTATTTTCATCTGTAACACTCCCTTGAAAAAAAATAAAATGTTCTAATTCTAATTCTTTATTCTTTATTCCAAATGAAGACTTCCTCAATCCATTTTTGGCAGTTTTTTAAAATACTTTTTCATTCATTCTTTTACTGACTATTTTGCATGTCAGATGGAGGCAGAATGGCGCTCTCCCAGGGAGCTCAGTCCCCATAATGATAGGTACTCAACCAAAGAGTGCTTATTAATGGTTGTTCTTGGGGCTTTCTGGTTGATGGGCCACCATTCCCAAACCACTTCCTCTCAGACTGGTAATTCATCATCAGAGGGAAAAATTCCATTATAACTTAATTCTGTACCAGCAAAACTGGTGTTTTTCTAAAGGTAAATCTGAAACCTATGCCCTTTGACTCTATCACATCTGTGAAAGCAACTTGGTTGTATATTTCTACTTACTAATTTTAGGTTCTAAGTAGAAATCAGAAATTTCTGTTTAGAAATTGAGAAGCCAGGGGCACCTGGGTGGCTCAGTGGGTTAAAGCCTCTGCCTTCAGCTCAGGTCATGATCCCAGGGTCCTGGGATCAAGCCCCTCATCGGGCTCTCTGCTTAGCGGGGAGCCTGCTTCCCCCTCTCTCTCTGCCTGCCTCTCTGCCTGCTTGTGATCTCTCTCTGTGTCAAATACATAAAATCTTAAAAAAAAAAAAGAAAGAAATTGAGAAGCCAAAATCTTTGAGCAATATTCTTATCTATTAAGTCCCTTTACAATAATGATGACATCAAGGTAATTATTGATTACATTGGCAATATAATAATAATGGGTTGAGTTCCTGCTAAAGGAAATGGATCATGTACAAAGTAGTCCCCCCTTATCTGTGGGGAATATGTTCCAAGAACCTCAATGGATACCTGAAATCATAGATAGTTCTCAACCTTCTATATACTATGTTTTTTTCTATGCATACATACCTATGGTAAAGTTTAATTTATAAATTAGGCAGAGTAAAAGATTAACAACAATAACTAATAATAAAATAGAATTATAACAATATACTATATTAAAAGTTATGGGAATGTGGTTTCTCTCTCTCTCAAAATATCTTATTGTACTATGCTCACCCTTATCATGATATGAGTTGACAAAATGCCTATGTGATGAGATGCAGTCAGTGAATGACATAGGCATTGTGACACAGGGTTGGGTTACTACTGACCTTCTGACAACATGTGAGAAGGAGGATCATCTGCTTCCAGACCCTGGTGCACTGGGGGTAACCGAAACCAGGGTAAGAGAAATCAAGCATAAGGGGGCACTACTGTATTCTCAAATCCTAAAGGATGCCAGACAATTGAAATATCTTTATCAATTGCAAATAACAAAATGTCCACAAAAATGTAGAAATTAACCATAGGCACAGCTTAAGAATAAAATTGTTAAAATTGAAAATTAAGGATTCAAGAGTCTAATATAAGCTTTCACCTTTAAATTGACAGAGTTCCTCCATTGCCCCCATCATAGAAAACTTAAAGAAATTGTACTTACACAGGATTTTCCTTTAGCAAAAATGCTAATTTCTTTAATCTTTTCAACATTGTTTCTTAATTCTGACTTATCTATTCCAGGTAGATAGAAAGTAGAGATTATTTATTTATTTATTTATTTAAAGATTTTATTTACTTATTTAACAGAGAGAGAGAGAGCACAAATAGGCAGAGAGGCAGGTGGGGGGTGGGGGGAAGCAGGTTCCCCGCTGAGCAGAGAGCCCAATGCAGGGCTTGATCCCAGGACCCTGAGATCATGACTTGAACCAAAGGCAGAGGCTTTATCCCACTGAGCCACTCAGGCACCCCAAGATATTTTAAATGTATTTGTTTCACCAGTGGAAAAAAAAAAAGAAAGCATCTAGAGATCATTTATTAATTCAATTTCCTCCAACTGATCAATTAAATGCTGCTCCTTTTTTATTTTAATTTTAATGCCATAGTTCAGGCTTTTGTTATATCTTTTCTGTATTCTACGGGCTCAACTGTGCCCCTGTACCCGTTCTCTCCTCATTCCAATATCTGTTGTGCACTGTTGCCAGATATATCGTCATAGAGGCAGAGGACTTCTTCAAAAATTCCCCTGGCTCTAAACTGTCCACTGAATAAAGGCTGGACCTATTAGTCTGATACTCAAGGTCATTCTAAAGGACATCCCAATCTAGCCTTCAAACCTTATACCTAAAATTAACTGCTCCCCCACTCCCGAAGTAATCCGTGGGCCCTCCTACCTCTGGCCCTAGCTCATGCCACTCACTCTTATTAGAATATCCCTTGCATCTGCACTGTTCTTTAAGCCCCCGCTCATGAAGCATTGCTTGGTTTCATGTTCGCAAGACCTTTCTCTGCTTCGTTATAACAACTACCATATGCTGACTTACATCACGGGTAATGCCATCTTGTCTCCCTATGACCCCAGCATCAGACACACTGCTGCATTAAAAGGAGTTTAATAAATGTTTCCTGAGAGATGAATAAATGAGAAAAACACATGTCAAGCAGAAGTCTAGGACGACGCACAGTTATCTAAAAAATTGTTCAATGTAGAAAAGTCCAAATGTGTTTCTTTTGCCCAGGGTCTGTTCATTTTCCTTCCTGCTAGAATTCTGAGCACATCAATCTCTACCTTTACATTTAACCCTTAGCAGGCTGTCATCTTGCTGGGCTATGCAACTTACCTCTCTTGCCTCAAAGAATATAGCCCCAGCATCTGAGCAGTTTTATTTATTCCTTACCTCTGATTTAGGACACAACAACCCTGATCGTCATGTTGAAACATTAACTAGCCTATAGTACTTTCACACCGATAAATGATAATAGAAAACTGAGACTGTGTGATGAACCCAAATATACAGGTAATGGTAAAACTTGGTTTTAGCCAATGATTTTTCACCTCTTAAAACAACTCCTTCATCATGCAATGATTAGCATATTAAAATACTGCTTTATCCACTCCTCTCATTCTCCATTAGCTTCTTGAAAAATAGATGTAACAGGTAAGCAGCAGATGCAAAACGGATCAATTAATTTGCATAATCTAACAACTTTAAAACTTATAAAATAACTAAAAAATCAGCTGTACTATAAATTAGCCTTATTTGAAAAACTCGTGTAAACTCAAAAATCTTACGAAGGCAGAGAGAAATGAGCAGGGACGAACTTCAAGATACTAGGTTCAGCTGCTTGATTTAATCCCAACACATTCAAGGGATTTTATACTTTCAGGTCCAAGCCAACTTCTGACAAATCCTTCTGTGCTTTTGGAATGAAGCTCAGAGTGAGATACCCATGGTAGGACCATTTCTGGTCTAGATTCCTCACGACTACACAGGAGCACCAGAGGGACAGCAGGCTTATTCACTTGGAGGTGCCTGCAAGTTCTATGTTATTCCCCCCAAATCCCTTCCTGAACCATGGTGGCATCCCTGGGGGCTGCAAAGCCATACCAGAGGACTTAAGAATCTCATAGTCAAGAAGGTCTAAAATATGTCTTTATGTTGCACAATGTAATCAATGGAAAAATGCCATGATTGTCTTCCAAATCAAAAGAATAAGCCAAGGTAATGTCTTCATTAGATGTAGAGAAGGTTACTACATGTGCTTTACAGTTAGCAATTGCTATGATAATCCTATCCTGAAGGATTATGTGAGTAATCCAATAGAGTTTTTGCTATAAACAAAAGGCTTAAGTTCCCATTACAATCTTACACAACACAAAGGCATTCACTATTCCTTGATTCCTTGATTCTTTGATTCCTTGATTCTGTCTTGGAAATGTCATTCATAATCTGCCATGCAGCTTACCATTGCTAAATTTTAACAAGGACCAGGCTTCTTATTAGGTAGACAGTTGATGCATAAAAGGTATGAGAACCATCATGAGCAGAGAGTTGTTCCAAACAATAAATCACCCATTCATTCCCTGAATAAACTAATGAAATACAAACTCGGGGCTTGGCCAAACCCAATGATACAAAATGTTTTCTTCATTTTGTATACAGATCGATGCCTAGTAAGAACAAATACAACATGTGAAGGTAAAATTTCTTCTGGAGTGGGGAAGAGAATGGGGGAGGAGGCAGCCTAATGTGCAACTATACGAAAAAGATTTGGATTCAACCAACTCCATCTACTATTTAATTTAGATTAAAACATTAGTCCCTTTTTGCAATAGTCTTTGGCCTTATAGTTTTCCATATTATCAAGAAAACAGAAAAAGTGTAGACTGCTGGATTATATGCAGGACTTTGTTCTTTGACTACACATAGTATTTATTTTTCAAAAACAGGGTATTTTAAAACATTCTGTTGTTTTCTCATATTTATGTGTATCCTGCTTTATGACCAATTGTTAAAGTACAGTAACTCATCATTTCAACAAAGTGAAAGTTTTTCTGACAAATTATCCAAAGTATAATCAGAAGGAGAAATTATCTCACTTTATTAATTGAAACATTGGCCAATAGCCTACAGGAATCTACAGAAATGTTCCCATGACATGCTTAAAGTACTCTAAGTTACTCATTGCTCTCCAAACTGAACAGTTTGGCCTTTTTACTAAATTCTCACTCCCTCCCCCCACCACCACATTTTACAAAGAAGCTTTGAAGTATAAGACTCAAGACTTGGAGTGTACCAATTTTGGATAGTATTAGCAATTTAAGTCTTTTTTCATCCCGTACGTATCAGTTTCCCCATGAATAAACTTTAGTTCACTTCCATATCCATTGGGGAGGGGCAGGAGGGCAGTGGAATATAATGTCACAAAGGCTAGTAACATACTTTTAAAATGAGTATTTTCAGTTCAAACCATGGTTTGGTTTTTGTGGGATTTCATTTCCACTGAACAGAAACCAAGTACAGAGGTATTTGATTTCTCTTTAAGAGTTGGTTATGGATGAGTAAAAGAACCAGAGAAAATGCAACAGAGAAACACTAAAGCAGTGTAGACAAATAAGTGTATCCTTCCTTCTATCATGGTTTATGACCCTTTTACATTACAAAAATAAAATGTATGGTATACTGCAACTTAGGCTGACAAAGTAGAACAGAACCAAACAATTGTCAAAGGTGATCAGCTACATCTATGTAGTATCTTACAATTCAAATTAAATAAAGCTGTGAGGTCCTTCAGCTATTAAAAGTGTCATCAGCAATGAAGCTAATTTGTGTCTGATCAAGGCTGTTACAGTAAGTGATTACTTACAGATGCCAAGCGCCCCAGGGAACTTTTGCCACCTGTTTTCAATTTTTGGATTGGCAGCCTCACCCTGACAAAGCTTACTGGTCTAACACTGGGCTGTGCCATCTGTTGTAATGATGTTGGTACTTAATCAATAGTTTTTATAGAATACCGTCTACATTGCTGAAAGACATTTATTTTGGCTTTTCCCTATATTCTGCAGTTATTTGTAATATACAAAAATAAAATTCCCCAAATGAACTGCATTGTTCAAATGTTACAGCCCTACATAGTTGTTGAACAAGTCCTACTCTCTTGCAAACCAAACATAGACTTTTAGAAACAAAGACGATATGAGGTCATCATATCTAATCTCTCATGTACTATAGGAATCCCTTCCACTATCAATTCAAACATTTGACTTCACCTTCCATTTGAACATGCATACTATCTCATAAAGCAGTCCATTTCTACTTTAAATAGGTGGCAGTTTAATAAAATCCTTCCTTCCATTGCATG
>JAPYYJ010004302.1:0-10583 GCA_028533885.1 Nasua narica
ACAAAGCAGGAAAGAATGTACAATGGAAAAAGCCTCTTCAACAAATGGCGTTGGGAAACTTGGATACCCACATGCAGAAGAAGAAAACTGGACCATTTCCTTACACCACACACAAAAATAGACTCCAAATGGAGGAGAGACCTCAATGTGAGACAGAAATCCAACAAAATCCTTGAGAAGAACATAGGCAGCAACCTCTTTGATCTCAGCCACAGGAACTTCTTCCTAGAAACATCACCAAAGGTAAGGGAAGCAAGGGCAATAATGAACTATTGGGACTTCATCAAGATAAAAAACTTTTGCACAGCAAAGGAAACAGTGAACAAAACTAAAAGACAACTGACAGAATGGGAGAAGATCTTTGCAAATGACAGATCAGACAAAGGGCTAGTATCCAAAATCTATAAGGAACTTCTCAAACTCAACAGCCAAAGAAAAAATAATCCAGTCAAGAAATGGGCAGAAGATATGAATAGACATTTCTGCAAAGAAGACATCCAGATGGCCAACAGACACATGAAAAAATGCTCAACATCACTCGGCATTAAGAAGATACAAATCAAAACCTCACATCAGTCAGAATGGCTAAAATTAATCAGCCAGGAAATGATAGGTGTTGGTGGGGATGCAGAGGAAGGGGAACCTTCCTCCACTGTTGGTGGGCATGCAAGCTGGTGCAGCTACTCTGGAAAACAATATGGAGGTTCCTTAAAAATTTGAAAATAGGGGGCGCCTGGGTGGCTCAGTTGGTTGGGCAACTGCCTTCGGCTCAGGTCATGATCCCGGAGTCCCGGGATCGAGTCCCATATCGGACTCCTGGCTCTGCGGGAGGTCTGCTTCTCCCTCTGACTTTCTCCCCTCTCATTCTCAGTCTCTCGCTCTCTAATAAATAAATAAAAATCTTAAAAAAAAAAATTTGAAAATAGAGCTACCCTAATACCCAGCAATTGCACTATTGGGTATCTACCCTAAAGATAGAAATGTAGTGATCCAAAGGGGTACGACGTGCACCTGAATGTTTATAGCATCAATGTCCACAATAGCCAAATATGGAAAGAGCCTAGATGTCCACCAGCAGATGAATGGATAACGAAGTGGTGTGTGTGTACACACACACACACACACACACACAATGTGAATACTATGCAGCCATCAACCCCCCCCCCCCCAAATCTTGCTATTTGCAATGACATGGATGGAACTAGAGGGTATCATGCTAAGCAAAGTAAGTCAATCAGAGAAGGAGAACTATCATATGATCTCTCTGATATGAGGAATTTAAGAGGCAGGGCAGGTGAGGGGGAGGCAGGGAAAAATGAACAAGATGGGACCAGGAAAGGAGACAAACCATAAGAGACTCTGAATCTCAGGAAAAAAACTGAGGGTTGCTGGAGGGGATAGGGTGGCCGGGAAATGGATATTGGGGAGTGTATGTGCTGTGGTGAGTTATGTGAACTGTGTAAGACTGACAGTTCACAGACCTGTACCCAATACAAATAATACATTATATGTTAATAAATTTTTAAAAATAAATAAAAAATAAAAAAGAAAGAAAATGTTTATAATGTGTCTAATATGTGCCAAAAACTGTTGTTGGCTTTGGGAGTAACGGACCAACAGTAAAAGTTCCTATCCTTGTGGAACTTATAGTCGGTGAGGGAGGGGGGGGGGACAAACAAACAAAAAACCATGAAAAATAAAATCAGGTGCTGTGATAATTAAGTAGGGTGACCAATCATCCTTTCTTCAAACCAGAATAGCCTTGAGGGTACAAGAAGGTATTCTTATGCCAGGAAAACCTCCATAAAGTAACACCATCCCATACAAACTCTGGTTACCTGTGTATGTGCTATGCAAGATTTAAGTGCCATGATGAAAAAAAAAAAGGCAGAAGTTAGCAACACTGGATTATGTTTAGACTCTTACAAAAATATGAAATTAAATATAAGTGAAAGTTTAAGGGTATTCTTTAAAATAATGGAAATAATTAAAAACAAAGAGGGAATTAAACTATCCATTCAACTAAAGGCCAGAGAAGCAAGAAAAAGCAAAGCCAAACACTGTATGGTAGGGAGTGATTTGGATGCTAGGTAGGAGGACGAGGGGAAAGAAAGGAATTATCAGGACCAAACTCTGGGATCCTGTGTGACCCTTCCCTGCGTTACATCTGTCAGTCGTGATTGTTTCCACTTCCCAGCCAATCAGTGAACTCAGACCTTGAGAGGCTGCATTTTTAAATATTTGTTTTCCATGAAATGCACCTTAGGCATTGCAGAATCAAGACCAATAGGAAAGAGATTTAAGTTTTAAAATGGTGTGATAAAGGGATTATTTACCCCATCTCTTCTCAGAAATCATCCCAAAACAATAAGGAGCAAAAGCACAAACTTCATCTTTGATTAAAATTAGAGGTATTGAAAACCCAAACCACAAATTACATGGAAGATCTTCCAAATGTGTGGATATGGAAAGAGGCAGAGAAGGGATGCTCGTGGGGGCAGATCTCAGAAAAACCCAGGAAAGTATCCTCCAAGATGAGGTCACACTCTTAAGTGACACCTCAGAAGCCTGTGTTGGCCATAATGGACCTTAGTACACCAACTGGTATTAGAAGCTTCCCTGTATATAGTTTATTATTTTTTTTAAAGCAGGGAGGAGGCCTACAGGAGCAATGAGACAGACAAGATTTGCAGGAAGAGGTCTACCAATACAATAAGGGGGAGAAAATTACTCTGAATTGGAGTAAAAGGGCAAGACAAGTCATGCTCTCCACGTTACTTCATAATGAAGTCTTTGCTAGCTTGAAACACAGCCCAATCCTCTCCCTAACACACATCTCCCACCAATAGCTGGTGAGCTTAACCCTGCTAAAAATTATTCAAAAATACTGCAGACCAACACATTTATGAGTAGTACTACAAAAATACCAAGCAAAATACTAGCAAACACAAGAAGAGCCACAAAGAAGTGGGGTTTATTTCTGGAATACCAGAATAATCATATGTATAGGACTTTGCGTGTTATTATGCATTTTTAAATATTTATGTGGTGAAAACTTATGTGAGTTCCTCCAACTGCTAAAGAGTCATTTTTGCATTCAACATAATTTTTGATTAAAAAAAAAGTCTGAACGATGGAATGATGTAAATACGCCCTTAAAAGATCAAATCTCTCTCTCAAGGCAAACTCAGCCTTGACCATAATGGGAGCATTCGGAATGTTCCCATAAAGAGTCAGCAACAAGACCTGATGTCTACTCTCACCATTTCTATTTATCACTCTTCTGAGGAGAGAAAAAGGAAATTAAAAGGATAAAATTGAAAAGGTAGAATTAAAATAATTTTTTAATTTTCTCTTTATCAGATTATATACTCAGAAAACAAAATTAGCAGCCAACAATTTATCGGAAACAATAAAAGAATGTGGTAAATTGACTAGGCGAAAAATTAACACATAGAAATCAAGAACTTTCATGTATACAAACAATGTCCAGCTGGAAGATATAATTGGGAAAATTCCCCACTTAAAATAGCAACCGAAAAAGGTCAATGGCATGGAATAAATTTAATAATGTGTGAGATCTATATGAAAGTAACTGAGAGGCATACAAAAAACAGAAAGGCATATGACTGGCAATGTCAGTACTCCCTAAATGAATCTTTAAATTTAATGAAATCCAAATAAAAATATCAACAGAATATTTTGGGGTGTGGGGATGGCAAGAACTGAAGAAGCTGACTTTAAAATTTATCTATAAAAATAAATAAACAGGAACAGTCATGAAGGTTTGGGGGGAGAAAAGATCAGTAGAAGGGGAAAGTGGCCCAACTCTATGTCAAACACATTAGAAAGTGACAATAAGTATTTGTAACAGCGAAATAGTGGGAATTTCTAAATAAGGAGGTAATATGCAGGCTTTAAAAAGAAAGAATGTGGGGCACTTTCTGTACTGTTATAAAAGATGTACAACATTTTGTTAAGAGAAAAAAAATCCATGAAAAAGCTTGCATCTTTGTCATTTGTGTGTGAAAAAAACGAAGAAGCAATACTGTGTACAGTGCACTCCCCTTTGTGTAAATTCACTGTTATTTCCTCTGCTTCTTTTGGGTTTTGCATAATTTTGAAAAATAAGTCAACATAGAAATATCGTATAATTTTGGGAATGTGTCCGATTTCCATTATCAGACGACACACCTCTGTGCTCAATTCTGTGGAATCAAGGAGACAATAGGCTTTAGGTAATTTCTGAACCTTGACCATCAATACAGCAACTCTATCAGATACTGTTCACGGGGAAGATCAGGAAAATTCTCGCACTAGACCACTATGGAGATTTGTAAGGGTGGGAAGCCAATCTTGTCTGTTGTAGGAATGAAAGAAGGGACAAAAAAAAGTCAGGGTGGTCTGTAGGCCACTGGACACATTTTCTCCTATGGTGGTCTGATTGTTACAGCAACATTGGGCTTTTTATTTCACAATGGCCCATTTTGGTAATTCTTATGCAAAACCCCATTCACTTCAATTTTGAAGTTACTTCTTACAGCCCTCATTGACTTGATGTAAATGTTTCCAATTTATGGCTATAATTCTATCATCTACAGTAAATTTTCCAGTAATTAACATCACCTTCTATTGCAGGCAATGGATCCCAGGACTAACCTACTCCTTACAGGCTAATCAACAATGAGATTTTTCTGTTGGTTTTAGGCTTTTGGAGTCAGAAACTGGCAATATACTCAAGCCATGTTACAGTAAGCCCTATCACGATAGAATTCAATTAATCTAAATTGGGCTCCTTAATACCAGTCATTTCATATCCATATATTTCACTTGGTATATGCCATCTGTTACTTGTCAGTATATTCTTAAATTAAGGAGCTCATTTTTTTCAAGCGAAGAGTGAGAATGAAGAATTTTAATATTTAGTTCACACAATTCCAGGATAAATCCAGAAATAGACCCCATCAATAGAGTGCCTTGTAGCACACGGAAAAGCAGACATGTGGTGCTTATGGGAACACAAGTTGTATATTGGTTGGCTCCTCAAATAAAACAAAAACTAGAAAAAAATACACGCTGCCACCAAACAAAAACAGAAAGCAAAAAACTACAAGATGTAAATATTTGCATAACTCTTAAACCTGTTTGCTGAACATAAAACCTAAAGTTTTCAGCCTTGATGAGACGCCCGATTCATAATCTGGGACCCAGGACCTACCCCCCAGACATTAGCAATGGCATCCTTCTCTTGGCTATGCTCTCGTTAGATGAAGAACGTCCTGGCAGCAGAATTTGATGGATGGAGGTAGTGGTTAGGAACTCACTATGTGTGCCGAGTTTTTAAACACACTTCTTTCATTCAGGATTGGAGTTGGGGGTGGGACTCAAGCCAACAGCGCTTCATCAGGGAGGAGATGGACTGCTCAAACAGCGGAGACGCGCATAGGACAAGGGAAGGGTAAGAAGCCTTGTGCAGGACAAGAGTGGCTCAGTGAAATGATAGTAAGGCCCCACTTTTTACATTAGGCAGTGAGCAGACATTGCCCGAGGAATGTCACTCATGCCCTTCATTCCTATTCTTTTTAAGTGCAGTTGACCTTTGAGCAACATAAGGGTTAGGGGTGTCAACCCTGCACAGTCAAAAGTCCACTTAACTTCTGACTCCCCCCAAACTTAACTTTTGATGGCCTGCTGTACCGGAAGCCTTACTAATAACATAAACCGTTGATTAGCACATATTTTAAAAATTTAAATTGTAAAAAAAAAAAAAATTTAAATTGTTGTACAGGCGACATACAGCGTTATATTGGTTTCAGGTATACAATATTGTGATTCAACAATTCCATGCATCACTCAGTGCTCATCATGACAAGTGCACTTCTTAATCCCCATGACCTGTTTTCCCCATCCCACCACCCACTTTCCCTCTGGTAACCAGCAGTGTGTTTTCTAGAGTTAAGTATCTCTTTCCTCTTTGACTGTCTCTCTCTCTCTCCTTTTTCTTTCCTTTGCTCATTTGTTTTGTTTCTTCAGTTCCACATATTAGTGAAAATGGTATGTTACTTGTCTTTCTCTGATTGACTAATTTTGCTTAGCATTATACTCTAGCTCCATCCGTCATCGCAAATGGTAAGATTTCATCCTTTTTATGGCTGAGCAATGTTCCATTGGGTGTATATGTATATATACACACCCTACTCTTTTCATTCATCTGTCAGTGGACACTTCGGCTGCTTCCATGTTTTGGCTCTTAGAGATAATGCTGCTATAAACATCAGGGTGCATGTATTCCTTGGAATGAATATTTTTGTATTCTTTGGGTAAATATCGAGTCGTTTCACTGCTGGATTGGAGGGTAGTTCTATTTTTAACTTTTTGAGAAATCTCCATACTGTTTTCCAGAGTGGCTGCATCAATTTGCACTCCCACCAACAGTGTAAGAGATTTCTCTTTTGCTTCACATCCTCTCCAACACTTTGTTTCTTGTGTTTTTCATTTTAGCCATACTGACACGTGTGAGGTGATAGTCCCGTTGTAGTTTTGATTTGTATTTCCCTGATGATCAGTGATGTTGAACATTTTTTCATGTGTTTATTGGCCATCTGAATGTCTTCTTTGGAGAAGGGTCTGTTCGTGTCTTCTGCCCATTTTAATTGGGTTATTCATTTCTTGCCTGTTGAGTTGTGTAAGTTCTTTATCTATTTTGGATACTAACCCTTTATCAGATGTATCATTTGTAAATATCTTCTCCCACTCAGTAGGTTGACTTTTGGTTTTGTTAATTGTTACTTTGCTGTGCAGGATCTTTTTATTTTGATGTAGTCCCAATAGTTTATTTTTGTTTTTATTTCCCTTGCCTCAGGAAATACATTTTTAAAATGTTGCTATGGCCAATGTCAGATAAATTACTGCCTGGCTCTGTTCTAGGATTTTTATGGTTTCAGGACTCACATTTAGGTCTTTAATCCATTTTGAATTTATTTTTGTGTGTGGCATAAGGAAGTGGTCCAGTTTCATTCTTTTGCATGATAGCTATCCAGTTTTCCCAACACCATTTATTGAAGAGACTTTATTTTTCCCATTGGATATTCTTTCCTGTTTTGTCAAAGATCAACTCGTCATAGAACTGTGGGTTTATTTCTGGGCTGTCTATTCTGTTCCATTGATCTACATGTCTATTTTTGTACCCGTACCATATTCTTGATTACTACAGACTTGTAATATAACTTGAAGCCTGGGATTGTGATATCTCCAGCTTTGCTTTTCTTTTTCAGAAATGCTTTGGCTATTCTGTGTTTCTTGTGATTCTATATAAATTTTAGGATGGTTTATTCTAGTTCTGTGAAAAATACTGTTGGCATTTTGATAGGGATTGCATTAAATCTGAAGATTGATTTGGGTAGTACAGACATTTTAAAAATAATTGTTCTTCCGATCCCTGAACATGGAATGTCTTCCCATTTCTTTGCATTGTCTTCAGTTTCTTTCACCAGTGTTGCATATTTTTCAGAGTATAGGTCTTTCACATCTTTGTTGAGGTTTATTTTGAGGTACCTTATTATTTGGGGTGCAACTGTAAATGGGATTGATTTCTTAATGTCTCTGTTTCATTGTCAGTGAACAGAAGTGCAACAGATTTCTGCCTATCGATTATGTATCCTGTGACTACTGAATTCATTTATCATTTCTGGCAGTTTTTTGGTGGGGTCTTTAGGATTTTTTATATATAGTATGTCACCTGCACATAGTGAAAGTTTTACTTCTTCCTTACCAATTTGGATGCCTCTTTATTTCTTCTTGTTGTTTGATTGTTGTGGTCAGGACTTTCAGTACTATGTTGAATAAAAGTGGTGACAGTGGACATCCTTGTCTTGTTCCTGACATTAGGGGGAAAGCTCTGAGTTTTTCCCCATTGAGTTTGATGCTTGCTGTGGGTTTCAATATGTTACCCTTATTATGTTGAGGCATGTTCCCTAGAACCTGCTTTCTTGAGGGTTTTCATCATGAATGGATTGTTGTAATTTTTCTAAGGCTTTTTCTGTGTCTTTTGAAACGATCATACGGTTTTAGCCTTTCTCTTATTGATGTGCTATATCATGTGGATTGATTTGTGAGTATTGAATTACATTTGCATCCTGGGAATAAATTCCACTTGATTTTGGTGAATGATCTCTTACATGTATTGTTGGATTTTGTTTGTTAGTATTTTGCTGAGGATATTTGCATCTAAGTTCATCAGAGATACTGGCCTGTAATTATCTTTTTTCATAGTATCTTTGTCTGGTTTTGGTGTTAGGGTGATACCGGCCTCATAGAGTGAATTTTAATGTTTTCTTTCTTCTTCTAGTTTTGGAACAGTTTGAATAGAAAAGGCATTAAGTCTTCTTTAAATGTTTGGTAGAATTTGCCTGTGAAGATACCTGGTCCTGGGCCTTGCTAGGGCTTCAATTTCCTTGCTGGTAATTGGGTCTGTTCAAATTTTCTATTACTTTTTGCTTCAGTTTTGGCAGGCTATATGTTTCTAGGAATTTGTCCGTTTCTTCTCAGTTGCCTAATTTGTTGGCATGTATTTTTCCATAATATTCTCTTACAATTTGTATTTCTGTGGTGTCGGTTGTTATTTCTTCTCTTTTATTTGTAATTTTGTTTACTTGAGTCCTTTCTCTCTCTACCTTCTCTTTTGATGATGATTCTGGCTAGAGATTTATCAATTTTGTTGTTCTTTTCAAACTAGTTTCATTGATCTGTTCTATTGGTTTTTTGTTTTGTTTTTAGTTTGTACGTCATTTATTTCTGCTCTGTATTATTTTTTTCCTTCCAATTTGGAATTTTATCATCTATTGTTCTTTTCCTTTAGGTATAAGGTTAGATTGAGATTTTTCTAGTTTTTTGGGGTAGGCCTGTATTGCTATAAACTTCCCTCTTAAAACTACTTTTGCTACATCCAAAAGGTTTGGGGCCATTGTATTTTCATTTTCATTTGTTTCCATGTACTTTTTAATTTTTTCTTTGATTCTTGGTTGACCTGTTCATCATTCAGTAGCGTGTTATTTAATCTCCATGTATTTGTGATCTTTCAAGATTTTTTCTTATGGTTGACTTCTAGTTTCTTAGCATTGTGGTTAGAAAAGATATATGGTATAATGTCAGTATTTTTTTAAAAAGATTTTACTTATTTGAGAGAGAGAGAGAAAGTACACGAAGTGAGAGAGAGAAGCAGACTCCCCGCTGGGTTAAGAGCCTGACATGAGGCTCCATGCTAGGACCCTGAGACTATGACCTGAGCCAAAGGCAGATGCTTAAACAACTGAGCCACACAGATGCCCCTGACTTTGATATTTTTTAGTTCGTTGGAGCTTGTTTTGTGGCTTAATATGTGATCTATTCTGGAGAATGTTCCATGTGCACTTGAAAAGAATGTATATTCTGCTGTTTTAGGATGAAATGTTCTGAATTTATCTGTTAAATCCATCTGCCCTGTGGGTCATTCAAAGCCACTGTTTCCTTGTTGATTTTCTGTTTAGATGATGTGTCCCTCAATGTAAGTGGGGTGTTAAACTCCCCTACTGTTATTGTATTACTGTTGATTAGTTCCTTTATGTTTGTTACTGTTTTATGTGTTTGGGTGCTCCCATGTTGGGTACATATATATATATATATATATATTTTTAAAGATTTTATTTATTTATTTATTAGGAAAGAGAGAGAGTGAAAGAGAGCATGAGAAGGGAGAAGGTCAGAGTGAGACGCGGACTCCCCATGGAGCTGGGAGCCCGACGTGGGACTCGATCCCGGGACTCCGGGACCATGACCTGAGCCGAAGGCAGTTGCTTAACCAACTGCGCCACCCAGGCACCCGGGTACATATATATTTATAATTGTTTTATCTTCTTGTTTGTCCCCTTTATGATTATATCACATCCTTGTTTCTTTTTATAGACTTTGTTTTCAAGTCTATTTTGTCTGATATAATCACTGCTATTCTGGCTTTCTTTTGACATCCATTTGCATGATATGTTTCTCTATCCCCTAATTTTCACTCTGCAGTTGTCTTTAGGTCTAAAAAGTTTCTTGTAGGTAACATATAGATGGTCTTTTTTTTTTTTTCCATCCACTCTGTCACAGCTCAGCTTATAGCCCTACAGAGTTTCCTTTGTATATAAATGTGTCTTCTTTTCTCTGGCAACCTTTAAAATTCTTTCCTCGTTACTATTTATTTGTTTATTTATTTATTTATTTTTGCGATTTTAATTTCTATGTGTCTTGGGGTGGACCTCCGTGGACTGAATTTGTTGGGGGCTCTCTGTGCCTCCTGAATCTGGATTCTGTTCCCTTTCCGAGATTTGGGAATTTTTCAGCTATTATTTCTTCAAATACCCTTTCTGTCCCCCTTTCTCTCTCTTCTCATTCTCAGATCTCTATGATGCAAATGCTGTTATGCTTGATTGAGTCACTGAGCTCTCTATTTTCATTATGTAGTATTTGTTTCTTACCTATTCAGCTTGACCTTTACTCTACCCTCCAGGTCACTGACACATTCCTAGAGTCTACTATGTATTCCATCTATCATATTTTTAATTTCA
>JAPYYJ010004303.1:0-10583 GCA_028533885.1 Nasua narica
ACACACACACACACACACACACACCCTCTCTTGATTTCTCAGAGATTAAAGTACCACTAATGTGATATTCAGTCCTTTGGTTTCAAAAAACTTTTTCTGTCTTCCAGAGTTTATCATGGAGACTTACCTTTTCAGAGTCCCCATTTCTCCATCTATACAGTGTAGATCTTGAGCTTACTGTAATCACTAATCTCTGAGATTCTAGGTCTGTGAATCTTTAATTAAAATTCAAATGTCACTGAAAGGGAAAGCACTTAAGCTGCTATAATTTATCTAAACCTTTTCCAATCAGAAAAGCCTTAGAAAGGCCAGCTAAAAATGGATCACTTGGAAATGTTCCCTGAAAACAGGAATAAATCCCTTAAGACAGGCAAAAAATACCACAAAATAACAAACACAAATTACTTGGTCTTTATAAGTTTCTCTTTAGTTTTACTTGTGCACATACTTCTGATTTGCCCCTATGGACGAAGGAAGCAACAAGCCAAATGCTTTCTAGGAAAAAGGGACAAAATTCTCCCTTCTTCTTCTAGCATAACCTCTCTTGGTTCTCTAGCCTGATGAAACAAAAGTGGACGTTTCAAGCCTGGAACAGGTTGAATGGTGGCCCCCCAAAAGATATGCCCACTTCTTAATCCTTAGAACTTCTAAATAATAAAATCTTATATGATAGAAGAGTGAATATTCTCTTATATGACAAAAGATACAATTAGATTAAGGAACTTCAGAGAAGGATTTTACCCCAGATTATCTATGTACATCCTAAATGCAAGTATATTTCCTTGTAAGATACAGACAGAGGAAGATTTCAAACATGCTTTAGTCCATTTGGGCTGTTATCAAAAATACCACAGACTGGGAGTCTTATTAACAACAAAAATTTAGGTTATATCTCCTCAAGTAAGGGAAACAAAAGCAAAAATAAACAATTGGAACTACATCAAACTAAAAAGATTTCACACGGTGAAGGAAATCATTAATGAAACAAAAAGACAACCTACTAAATGGGAGAAAATGTTTGCAAATGATATATCTGATAAGGGGTTAATATCCAAAATATATTTTTAAAAAAACTTATAAAACTCAACGCCAAAAAACAATCCATTTAAAGAGTGGGCAGAATACCTAAATAGACATTTTTCCAAAGAAGACATACAGATGACCAACAGATACATGAAAAGATGCTCACATCACTAATCATCAGAAAAATGGAAATCAAAACCACAATGGGATATCACCTCACACCGGTCAGAATTACTAGTATCAAAAATACAAGAAATAACAAGTGTTGGTGAGGAAATAACAAGGGAACCCTCATACACTGTTGGTGGGATTGTAATTTGGTGCAGCCATTGTGGAAAACAGAAGGGAGATTCCTCAAGAAAAGCAAAAATAGAAGTACTGCACAATCCACTAATTCCATCTTCAGGTACTTACCCAAAGAAAACAAAAATACTAATTCAAAAAGATATATTCACCTTTACGTTTATTGCAGCATTATTTCCAATAGCCAAGATATGGAAGCAACCCAAATGTCTGGTATAAAAGGTCTGGTATAAAAAAATAAATAGGGATGCCTGGGTGGCTCAGTTGGTTAAGCGGCTGCCTTTGGCTCAGGTCATGATCCTAGCCTCCTGGGATCGAGTCCCGCATCAGGCTCCTTGCTTGGCAGGGATCCTGCTTCTCCCTATGCCTCTGCCTACCACTCTGCCTGCCTGTGTTCTCTTGCTCTCTCTCTCTCTCTCTGATTAATAAATAAACAAAATCTTTAAAACAAACAAACAAATAAATAAATCCAGTATATATCAGAACGGAATATTACGCAGACATAAAAAAGAATACAATCTTGCCATTCATGATAACATGGATGGACCTAGAATGCATTATGCTAAGTGAAATAAATCAGAGAAAGACAAATACCATAGGATTTCACTTACATGTGAAATCTAAAAGACAAATGAAAAAATAACTAAAACGACAAAGAGAAACAGACTTACAAATATAAAGAACAAATTAATGATGTCTAGAAGGGAAGGGGTCAGGGGATAGGTGAAATATATGAAGGGGATTAAGAGTGATACACTTCCAGTTATAAAATAAATAATTCATGGGTATGAAAAGTAGAGCATAGAAAATATAATCAATAGTATTGTAATAATATGGTGATAGATGTTACTACACTTATTGTGGGGAACATTTTACAACTATCAAATTATTAGGCATAATTACTGAAATTAATATATGTCAAATATGTTTCAATTAAAAATTTAAAAACAATAACAGAAATTTATTTCTCACAGTTCTAGAGACTGAAAATCCAAGATCAGGATGCCAGCATGGTCAGGTTCTGATGAAGGTGCTCTTCTGGGTTGCAGACTGTCTGCTTCTTGCTGTGTCTTCACATGATAGAAAGGGCAAGGGAACTTTATAAAAATCTTACAAGGGAACTAATTCCATTTATGAAGGCTCTGGCCTTATTACCTAATTACCTTCCACAGGCTCCAATTCCTAAAAGCATCACATTTGTCATTAAGTAGTCAAGATATGAATTGGGACAGGACACAATCATTAAGACCTATAGCAAAACATAAGAGAAGGAGGTCATGTATCCATGGAGCAATGTGGCCAAAAGAAAAAGACAATCCAGAAGCTGTAACGGAGGCAAGTAACAGATTCTCCCCTAGAGTATCTGGAGGGAGGAGGACTATTGTTGACACTTTGATTTTGTACTACTGGCTTCTAGAACTGTGAGTATATAAATCTCTGTTGTTTTAAGACACTAAGTTTGTGGGGGCGCCTGGGTGGCTCAGCTGGTTAAGCATCTGCCTTCAGCTTGGGTCATGATCTCAGGGTCTTGTGATTGAGCCCCGTATGCTCAGCGGGGAGTCTGCTTTTCCCTCTCCCTCTGCCCAACCCAGCTCCCCCCCTCCCCTACTCATGCTCTCTCTCTCTCACACTCTCTCTCTCAAATAAATAAATAAAATCTTAAAAAAGAAAAGAAAAGATACTAAGTTTGTGATAATCTGTTACAGCAGCCACAGGAAATTACTGCAGAACTTTTACCAAGAGTCCTCCTAACCAAGCCTAAATCAGTCATCACCACCCTCCATCTTTTTCACATAATACGTGTATGTTTCTATTGCATTGACATATAACCAATATACAAAAACCTGCACATATATAATATATGCAATTTGATGAATTTGAGAATCACAGCAAAGTAATAGACATTTCCACCACCTCCAAGACTTTGTGTTCCTTTGTTTTGTTTATTTTTTCACTTAATTTCAATTAGCCAACGTATAGTACAGATATAGTTTCAGATATAGTGCTCAACAATCCATCAGTTGCATATAACACCCAGTGCTCATCACATCACATGCCCTCCTTCATGCCCATCACCCAATTACCCCATTGTCCCACCTGCCTCCCCTACAGCAACCCTCAGTTTGCCTTCTATAGTTAAGAGTCTCTAATGCTGGGGCACCTGGGTGGCTCAGTCAGTTAAGTGTCTGCCTTTGGCTTAAGTTATGATCCCAGAGTCCTGGGATTGAACCCCAAGTCAGGCTCTCTGCTCAGCAGGGAGCCTGCTTCTCCCTCTCCCTCTGCCTGCCGCTCCTCCTGCTTATGCTCCCTTTGTGTCAAGTAAATAAATAAAATATTTTTTAAAATAAAAATAAAAAATAAAAAGATTACATTTTTTGGATTGATTAGGAAAAGCATAGTATTTTAAAAAGTCTCTCATGGTTTTTCTTCCTCTCTGATGACTTCCCATTCAGTTTTCCCTCCCTTCCCCTACGATCCTCTGCACTGTTTCTGATATTTCATAGATGAGTGAAACCATATAATAATTGTCTTTCTCTGGTTGACTTATTTTGCTCAGCATAATACCCTCCAGTTTCCATCTATGTCGATGTAAATGTAAGTATTCATCTTTTTTGATGGCAGGGTAATATTTCAACACACACACACACACACACACACACATGCACACATACCTACCACATCTTCTTTGTCCATTCATCTCTTAATAGACATCTGGGGTCTTTCCATATTTTGGTTATTGTGGACAATGTTGCTATAAACATTGGGTGCATGTGCCCCTTCAAATCACTATGTTTGTATCCTTTGGATAGATATCTAGTAGTGTACATGCTGGGTAGCTCTATTTTTAACTTTTTGAGGAACCTCCATACTGTTTTCCAGAGTGGCTATAACAGCTTACATTCCCTCAACAGTGTAAGAGAGTTTCCTTTTCTCTGTATCCTTGCCAACATCTGTTGTTTCCTGAGTTGTTAATTTTATCCATTCTGACTGAATTGGTATCTCATTGTTGTTTTGATTTGTACTTTCCTGACACTGAGTGATGTTGAACATCTTTTCATGTGCCTACTGGCCACTGCATGTCTTCCTTGGAGAAATGTCTGTTCATGTCTTCTGCCCATTTCTTGACTGGATTATTGGTATTTTAGGTGTTGAGTTTAATAAGTTATTTATAGATTTTTGAATGCTAGCCTTTATCGGATAAGACATTTGCAAATATCTTCTCCCTTTCTTTTGGTTGTCTTTTAGTTTTGTTGACTTTCCTTTGCTGTGCAAAGCTTTTTATTTTGATGAGGTCCTAAAAGTTCATTTTTGCTTTTGTTTCCCTTGCCTTTGGAGACGTGTCTAGCAAGAAGTTGCTGTGGCCAAGGTCAAAGAAATTTCTGCCTCTTTTCTCCTCTAGGATTTTGATGGATTCCACTCTCACATTTAGGTCTTTCATCCACTTTGAGTTTATTTTTATGTAAGGTGTAAGAAAGTGGTCCAGTTTCAATCTCCTACATGTGGCTGTCCAATTTTTCCAGCACCATTTGTTGAAGAGACTGTCTTTTTTCCATTGGATATTCTTTCTTGCCTTGTCAAAGATTAGTTGACCATAGGGTTGAAAGTCCATTTCTTTCTCTATCCTGTTCCATTGATCTATGTGCCTGTTTTTGTGCCATTACCATACTGTCTTGATGATTACAGCTTTGTAATATAGTTTGAAGTCTGGTTCTTTATTTTTTAAGATGTAAATTTTTTTAGAGCAGTTTTCACTTCACAGTAAAATTGAGGGAAAGGTAGAGATTTCCATATATCCCTGGCCCCACAGATGCATAGCTTTCCCCATTATCAATATCACCCCTGCCAAAATGGTATATTTGTTAAGTTGATGAACCTACAAACACATATCTCCTAAGTCCAGAGCTTATCTTAGGGTTTACTCTTGGTATTGCACATTCTATGGATTTGATAAATTTATAATCACATGTATCCATAATTATGGTATTATATAGGGTATAATATATAGTGCATTTTCACTGCCCTAAAATCCTCTGTAATTAAGCTTTTCTTTTTTTAAGATTTTATTTATTTATTTGACAGAGAGAGAGACAGCAGGAGAGGGAACACAAGCAGGGGAGTGGGAGAGGAAGAAGGAGGCTTCCCACTGAGCAGGGAGTCAGATGCAGGGCTCAATCCCGGGACTCTGGGATCATGACCTGAGTTGAAAGCAGAGGCTTAACAACTGAGCCACCCAGGTGCCCCATGTGATTCAGTTTTTCATCTCTCCTTCTTCCCTTACCCCTGGCAACCACTGATGTTTTTATTGTCTCCACAGTTTTGCCTTTTCCAGAATATCATGTAGTTGGAATTAGAGTATGAAGCCTTTTTAGATTTCCTTCTTTCACTTACATATGCATTTAAAGTTCCTTCATGCTTTTCATGACTTGATAGCTCATTTTGTTTAGTGCTAAATAATATTCCATTTGCTGGATGTAACACAGTTTATATACCATATACCTACTGAAGGACATTTTGGTTGCTTTCAAATTTTGGCAATTACAAATAAAGCTCTTATAAACATACATGTGCAGGTTTTTTTGTGGACATACATTTTAAGCTCCTTTGGGCAAATACCAAAGAGCCTGATTGTTGGATCATATGGGGAGTATGTGTTTTGTTTTGTAAGCAACGGCCAAACTGTCTTCCAATGTGGCTACAGCATTTTGGTACACCATTCTGCATTCCCACTAGCAGTGTTGTTCCACATTCTCGCCAGCATTTGGTGTTATCAGTTTGTTGAATTTTGGCCATTCTAATAGGTGTACAATGGTATCTCATTGTTTTAATTTGCTTTTCCTTAATTATATATGGTGTGGAACATCTTTTCCTATGCTTATTTGCTATCCATATATCTTTTTTGATGTATCTTCTTTTCAGGTGCTAAGCCCATTTTTCAGTCAGGTTGTTTGGTTTCTTATTGTTGAGTTTCAAGAATTCTTTGAATATTTTGGATAACAGTTGTTTACCAGATGTGTCTTTTGCAAATATTTTCTCTTGGTATGTGGCTTGTCTTCTCATTCTTTGAACATTATCATTTGCAGAGCAGACATTTTTAAGTATAATGAAGTACAATTTATTGATTTTTTTCTTTCATGGATCGTGTCTTTGATGTTCTATCTAAAATGTCACCACTATACCCAAGGTATAGTGGAGTTATATATAGGAGTTTTATAGTTTTTTATAGTTTTGCATTTTACATTTTAGGTATATGATCCATTTTGAGTAAATTTTTGTGAAGGATTAAATGGTCTGTGTTCAGATTCATCATTCCGCATGTGGATGTCCAATTGTTCCAGCACCATTTGTTGAAAAGACTACCTTTGTTCCATATTATTGCCTTTGCTCCTTTGTCAAAGATCGGTTGACTATATTCATGTGGATCTGTTTCTGAACTCTATTCAGTTCCATTGATCTTTTTATCTATCCTTCCACCAATACCACACTGTCTTGGTTACTGTAGCTTTATAGTAAGTCTTGAAGTTGGGTAGTGTCAGTTCTTCAACACAATGAGATTTTGATTAGAATTGCATTGAATCTGTAGATCAAGTTGGGAAAGACTGTCATTGTGGCAATATTGAGTCTTCCTATCCATGAACATGGAATATTTCTCCATTCACTTAGTTCTTTAATTTTATTCATCACTGTTTTGTACATATTTTCCACATGTACTTCATACATATTTTGTTAGATTTATAACTATTTTATTTTGGGTGTGTCTATGTATATAGCACTGCTTTTAATTTCAAATTCCACTTTTCATTGCTGGTATATAGGAAAGCAATTAACTTTTGTATATTAACCTGTATCCTGAAAGTTTGCTATAATCACTTATTAGTTCCAAGAGATTTTTTTGTTTATTTTTTTATGATTTTCTACATAAGCAATTATGTCATCTATGAGCAAAAACAGCCCTACGTCTTCCTTCTCAATCTCTATGCCTTTAATTTTCTTTTCTAGGGATGCCTGGGTGGCTCAGTCGGTTAATCGTCTGCCTTCGGCTCAGGTCATGACCCCAGGGTCCTGGGATCGAGTCCCACATTGGGCTCCTAGCTCAGCAGGGAACCTGCTTCTCTCTCTGCCTCTGCCTGCCACTCTGCCTGCTAGTGCTCTCTCTCTTTGACAAAAAAATAAATAAAATCTTTAAAATAATAATAATAATTTTGTTTTCTAGCCCTATTGCATTAGGAGGGATTTCCTGTACGCTGTTAAAAAGGAGTTTTGAGAAGGGAGGTCTTTGCTTTGTACCTGATCTTAGTGAGAAAGCTAGTTTCTCATGATTAAGTATGATTTTAGTTGTGTGTTTTCTTATAGATGTTCTTTATCAAGCTGAGGAAGTTGCCCTTTATTCCTACTTTACTAAGAGTTTCTATTCATCCATGGGTGTTGGATTTTGTCAAATGCTTTTTCTGCATCTATTTACTACATTCATGTCATTTTTCTTCTTTAGTCTGTTGATACGATGGATTGCATTAGTTGATTGTTGAATTTTTAAACAGCCTTGCATACTTGAAATATATTCCACTTGGTCCTGGTATACAATTTTTTTATACATTGTTAGATTTGGTTTGCCAATATTTTGGTTAGGATTTTTGCATCGGTATTCATGAGAAATATTGGTGTGTAGGTTTTGTTTGTTGTAATGTCATTTTCTGGTATTGGTTTTAGGGTAATGATGGCTTCATAAAATGAGTTAGAAAGTATTCCTCCTACTTCTATTTTCTGAAAGAAATTGTAGAGAATTTAGTATAATTTATTTCTTAAATGTTTGGTAGAATTCCCCAGTAAATCCATTTGGGCCAGGATGCCTGGGTGGCTTAGTTGTTTAAGCATCTGCCTTTGGCTCAGGTCATGACCCTGGGGTCCTGGAACTGAGTCCCACCCACATCAGGCTCCTTGCTCAGTGGGGAGCCTGCTTCTCTGTCTGCCTGCTGCTCCCCCTGCTCGTGCGCTCTCTCACTTTCTCATTCTCTCTCTCTGACAAATAAATAAATAAAATCTTTATATATATAATAAATATATATAAGTATATATTATATATTATACATAAATATAAATATAAAAATCCAACTTGGCCTGACCTTGTTTTTGGGTGTTTTTCTTTGGCTGTATTAAGAATTTTTTTTATTATGTTATTATGTTTTTTATGTTATGTTAGTCACCGTACAGTACATCATTAGTTTTTGATGCAGTGTTCCAAGATTCATTGTTTATGTATAATACTCTGTGCTCCATGCAATACATGCCCTCCTTATTATCAATTCAACTTCTTTAATAGATATATACTTCTTTACATTTCCTATTTTTTTTTAAGTTTTGGCACATTGTTTCTTTCAAAGAATTGGTCCATTTATTGTAGGTTGTCAAATTTGTGGACATTGAATTGTTCATATTTCTTTTTTGTCCTTTTAATGTTCATATGACCTGCAGTTATGTCCCTCTTTCATTTTTGATATTAATAATTTGTGTCCTCATCTACTTAGTTCTTAGTTAGCCTGGGTAGAGACTTATCCTTTTCTATTTTTTTTTTTCTTTTTGGTCATTTCAAAAAAACCAGCTTTTGGGTTCATTGATCTTTCCCTATTGATTTTATGTTTCAAATTTCACTTATTCTTGCTCTAATTCTTATTTTTGCTATTCTTCTTTGGATTTAACTGCTCTTCTTTTCCTACTTCCCTAGGGTAGAAACTTAAATTGACTTTAGGTCTTTATTGTTTCCTAATATACACATCTAATACTATAAATTTCCCTCTAAGCCCTGCTTTTATTGCATCACAAAAATTTTGGTAAGTTGCAATTTTGTTTTCAATTAATTCAAAATACTTTCTAATTTCTCTTGAGATTTCTTCTTTGACCTATGTGTTATTTAGAAGTGTGTTTAATCTAGGGGTTTTCCAGTTATCTTTCTGCTATTAATATCAAATTTAATTCCACTATGGCCTGACAACAAGCATTGCATATTTTTTATTCTTTTAAATTTGTTCAGGTGTGCTTTTTATAGACCAGAATGGGTCTACCATGTGAGCTGGAGAAGAATGTGTATACTGTTATTGTTGAAGTAGCCTATAGATATCCATTACATCCAAGTGATTGGTGGTATTTTTGAGTTCAGCTACATCTTTTCTGATTTTCTACCTTCCGGATCTGTCAATTTCTGATAAAAAAGTGTTGAAATCTCCAACTATGTTAGTGGATTCCTCTATTCCTCAATTCTATCAGTTTTTTCCTCACATAGTTTCATGCTCTCTTGTTAGGTTTATATACACTAAAAATTGGTATGCCTTCTTAGAGTACTGACCCTTTTATCATGATATAATGCTCTTCTTTATCCCCGATAACTTTCCTTGCTTTGGAGTGCTCTGTCTGAAATTAAGGTAACTATTCCAGCTTTATTTTGATTAATGTTAGCATGGTATGCTTCTCTACATCTATTTACTTTTAACCTGTATGTCTTTATATTTAGAGTGGGTTTCTTAAAGACAACATATAACTGGGTCTTGTTTTTGATCCACTCTGACAATCTCTGCTTTTTAACTAGTGCATTTAGGCCATGGATGTTCAAAGTGATCACTGATATAGTTGGATTAATATTTACCATATTTGCTACTGATTTCTATTTGTTGTTCTTGTTGTTTATTACTGTTTTGTCTTCCACTCTTTTGTGGAAGTTTTTCCACCTCTCCTCTTCTGGTTTAACTGAGTATTTTATATGATTCCATTTCTCTCTTTTCATAGATTACTGGCTATACTTCTTTTTTTAAATCTTTGTTAGTGATTGCCCTAGAGTTTGCAACATACATTTACAACTAATCCAAGTCCAGGTTCAAATAACACTATACCACTTCACGAGTTATGTGAGGACCTCATAATAACAAAATAATTCTAATTTCTCTCTCCTGTCCCTGTTTTATTTATTTATTTATCTCATTTAGTTCATTTATATATAAGTAGACATATATAATTAGGCATACATAATTAAATACAGTTACTATTATCATTTTGAGCAAAATGTAATCTGTTATATAAATTCAGAATAAGAAATAAAATTCCTCCTGTTATTGATTTCTAATTTCATACCATTATGTCTAGAAAAGGTACATAGTATGATTTGAATCTTAGTTGCTTAGACTTGTGTTATGACCTGCTGTATGATGTACCATGTGAAATGTTCTGTTTCCCAAAAGCAAAAATGAACTTTTGGGAATTCATCAAGATAAAAA
>JAPYYJ010004304.1:0-10581 GCA_028533885.1 Nasua narica
TCTGTGGTGGCTTTTCCAGTCTGTCAGGTTTTGGGGAATCTGACTCGTTAGCAGCTCTGCCAGCCCGCTCGCTCGCTTGCAGGCGCTTGGGTTCGGGTTTGGGTTTGGAGCTAATGTGTTAATGTCAGCTCGCTGCCCTGGGGCTCAACCATGCCACGCCTGGACCTGTCGCCTTTTTTTTTGAAGTGAGTCTGTGAGGAACATCTCCGAGCCCAGGGATAACAGTCCTGGAGGCAGGTGGGCTCTATGTGAGCCCTTCGCAGGTATCATGGGCAAACAGTACTTTTTAGTCGGAGACAACTGACTGTAAATGGCTCCACGTTGGTTTAAGTTTTTTCTACTTTAATATCTAGAAACAGTTCAAAAATGTATTTTTGCTATTTACATATTCTTAGAAACTGCCACCACCTTTAAGGAGATGGAAAAATTTTAGAGCTAGTAAGGGAATAAGAAATGAAGTCTCCTTGAAGATATGTGAAGACTTGGAACTTCCCTGTCCTTGGTATTCCCTACCCCACTCAGACTTCTGGAGTGCCTTTGTGCCCCCTGAGCACGGGGTACTTCTTCCTTGGGCTGGGGGCTCTGGGATCATTGATGACCTACATTCAGTCTTGGCCAGTTAGGAATTTCCTAAACACCCATAGTTTCCATTAATATCATCCATCCACACATATGTTGATGCAATCTGCTTCAAATTTATGTGATTTATTTTGTCCCAACGATCAGGAGAAGGGACAACATTGTTTTATTAGATAATGGGTGATTGTCCTTTATTTATCCTGAAACAACCCTTTTTCAAACTCCAGTGGCTTTCATTAGGTCTGAAACTCTGGGGTGTGGAGAATCAGCCTCTGTCCACCCACACTTCATGTGTATAGTCTTGAAAACTATGATTCTACTCCTTCTCACTCCCCTTTGCCTGGTCTCATCTCTCCTCATTTCTTAGTCCCTTTTTCCCCTTTGCATTTTCATTGTCTTTCTCTGGGCCTTTTCTCTTTCACTGATGTTTTTCTTAAATTATTGAAATCAGAATTTCACATACACATTCCTCTTTCATTGTGGTTTTTGTCTGAGGATACCTAATGATTTACCTTTATGCTTTTTTAAAAAATGTTTTGTGTATAAAACGTTGATGGCTTTTTTTTTCTCTCTCTCTTTTGGTCTAATACGTTGATTTAGGAAAGAGGTGACAATGAATCCTGGTGCTCTTCTTAGATTTTAACTGATAGCTCAGAATTTATCTTCCTGTAGGTGAAACATTTTTCCCCTCAAATTCTTAATTATTCTTGCGCACCTGGACGGTCATTCCTCTTTCCGCTTGCAGTGTCCAATCATCTCTTCAATGAGTTGACACTGTACTACCTAGAAAACCAATGTTATGAATAATTTACCAACAGATTAAATAAGAGTTGTCCTAAGACATGTGCTTGGCAAGAGTAACTTCTAATGGTAACTGCTCCCCGGGTTAATACCAGGACACTCTGCTTGTGGGGACAAAAGTGGCTGGGTTAGTATCTCAGTTTGCTAAGGCTGACAGACAAAGTACCATTGACTGGGTGGCTAAAACAAAAGAAAATTTATTTCCTAACCATTCTGGAGGCTAGAAGTCCAAGATCAAGGTGTCGCCAGGATTGGTTTCTTTTCTTTTTTCTTTTTTTAAGATTTTATTTATTTATTTGTCAGAGAGAGAGGACAAGTGGGGCGGGGGCAGCAGGCAGAGCAGGCAGAGGGCGAAGCTCCCTTAAGCAGGGAGCCCCACACAGGACTTGATCCCAGGACCCTGGGACCACAACCTGAGCTGAAGGCAGATACTTAATGGACCGAGCCACCCACGCGTCCCAGGGTTGGTTTCTTTCAAAGCCTCTTTCCTTAGCTGGTAGATGGCCCTCTTTTCCCTGTGTGTTCACATCATCTCCTCTATATGCATCTGTGCTCTGACCTCCTTTATGAAGACACCAGTCATTGCAGGAGGGCCCACTCTAGTAACTCATGTTAATTTAATGATCTCTTTAAAGACCCTCTCTCCAAACATAATCAAGCTCTGAGATCCTGGAGGTTAGGGTTCCAGTGTATAAATTTGGGGGCAGGGATACAATTCAGCCTGTAACAGTATATTATCAACTCCTCAGGTAGATGCCAGATCCCCGACAACAACAACGACCTCCGAAACATAGCCCCAAACCCTCCAAGTCTGCAGAAGTCAGCCTGGGGAACCCCAGGAGGGCCCGATGCTGCAGGCCCTTCTCTGACTTTACAGACTCTTCGTAAGAAATGTAAACAAGCCGCTTATCTGATTCCCCAAGCACCAGCAGACCGGTGTGCAGGGTAACCGCCAACCAGAAAACAGCCGTGCTCCGAGG
Organism: Nasua narica; assembly: GCA_028533885.1. Lineage (NCBI taxonomy): Eukaryota > Metazoa > Chordata > Mammalia > Carnivora > Procyonidae > Nasua > Nasua narica. Next base: position 2,361 of record JAPYYJ010004304.1, read on the forward strand.
GGCAGATGTGCCAACCGCAGCAGGAAGTGGCTCGAGCCCCGACCAGGCAGCAGCAGAACCTTAAAAGGGCAAAACGGTGCTGTCAATTGCCACGCGGTGCGCTGAGAGCAGATAACAGCAGTGCCTCTGAATTGTCAGGAGTAGGTAACGCGACTCTCAGAGACCTAGAGCAGAAGCCCATGGAAATTTTCCCATTAAACATAGTAAAAATTGGGCACTGGAAGGAGATGAACTTCGGTTGTTAGAGTAATTCACCGATGCGAAATGAAAATTTCCCGGTGCTACTGGATAAATGCTTCTTTCTATAGATGGCAGACAAGGTCCTGCTTGGAATTCATGAAGATTTTGCTATAATCCTGAACACGAGCATGTGAAAAAAAAGCTCTGGGGGCTTTCCTATCCCGGTGGTCCCCAGGTTGAGACTTAACCCCCCAGGAAGGCTTAACAGTCACCGAGATCCACTAGCAGGTTTCAAAGATGTTCATCCGACATCTTTAACTTAAGTCATACCCCCTGAAGTGTGCAGTGGATTAGTATTTTAATGACTTTTATAATGCTTTTATGAATAGTGCAATTACATGGAATTGGATTTTCTGTGTACATGTGTTAGACATGGTGATACATTTTGTGGAAACATTAAAACTGTACTCCGATTTTTATAACCCTGTTTTGGCATGTCTTCATGTTTTGGTATATCAGAAGCCTCAAGAGTAGGAGTGACCGGGTACTTCTGAGCCCTGAAAGGCCCTGCACCAGAATGTGCTCTGTGCTCATCCTCACCCCCTCTGAATCATCTCCTCTGGTTCGTACCTAGGGCCCCTGGCTGCCTTCTGCCTCCTGTCATAGTTTTCCATGAAGCTATTTCATCCATCTTACAGGCTTGTGGGCTTAATTCCCAGCGGCCATCCCTCCCATACCTAGTCTTTGTTTTCTACTTGTTAAACCATTTGGGACCTCTGTAGTGTTTGTTGCACACACCTTCCACGGAAACCCTCAGGACTTCCTTATGATCAGAGGAAGATCACCCAGAATGCTTTGCTAGAGAGTTTGTACAGCTCGCTGTGGTGGTGTGTTGGCAAATAGTGAACAACTGCTTGTGTGCAGTGTTGGTGAGGGAGGAACACCTGACCCTTCATGTTTGCAGGTTTTAGACCTCCCTGAACATGGTGTCGGGAGATGCACGCAGTTGGCTCTTGCTGGTCAGTCAGACTTCAGAAGGTTCCAGAACATGTATGCCTCACAACCCAGGGTTACGCTTATTTTGTAAAGAATGGAGAAGCCTGCTGAATGGCTTCTCCACCTCACAAGGCCAGCCTGTGGCACATATTCACTAGACTGTCTCACTTCCAGCTGTGCCTCCCCTCAGCCCTTCCTCACTAACTGCACAAGATCTTGACAAACCCTGAAATAGCTTTCAAGTCACGAGCAATGAGTCATAAAATGGATCTACTCAGAAGTTTTAAGGGTCACTAATATGAAGGCAGTTCAGAATTCTCAGAATTAGTAATGTGTACACACAGGCTGACTTTGGGATTACAGTCATTAACCCTCCAAAATATTTTTCTCAAGCCTTTGCTCAACTCCCTACCCCTTTGTGCACACACACTTGTTAGAAGCGTGCTAAGGTGTCTGTGACTCAGCAGTTTTCATCAGTGAGAGGTAATGGCGCCGCCCCCTCCCCATCCTATCTCCTTTCTCGCTTTTCTGTATACCGGAGGGGGTAGATTTTGAACTTCTTTAATCAGGAATTTGGGGCTACTCTTCTATCTCCCAATAAGATGTTCTGTTCTCAACAGATGGTCAAAAAATATTTAATTTTCATTTCATGGACTACGTGAGAAATACTTTTTTTCCTACTACAGGTGCTCACAAATGTTCATTAATTCTTGCACAAACAAGTTGAGAGCATTTCTAATATAGAGGAAAGGTTTTGTCTTGAGAAGAACTAGTTTTCCTGCTTAGACAATAGAAGCTGGACAAAGGAAGTGTCTGGCCTCACTCGACCCATTCTTCGTTATAATCTCAAGAGTGTAGTTGTTTTTCTCTCCACAATCAAAATCTTCCCTAAATTGCTACAGTCTCAAAAGCCTTTGCCAATTATGACCCAGATCGTATGTTTAGCTGTGCTGGTTTCTGGGACTTAAGGAGTGAGAAAAACCTGAATCTTAAAAACAAATAAACCAGGTGACTGGGTGGCTCAGTCAGTTAAGTATCTGCCTTCGGCTCAGGTCATGATCCCAGGGTCCTGGGGTCGAGCTGCGCATCAGGCTGTCTGCTCAGCGGGGACTCTGCTTCTTCTCCTTCTGCCTGAGGGTCTCCTTTCTCGTGCTCAATCTCTTTCTCCCTCTGCCAAATAAATAAAATCTTAAAAAAAAAAAAAACACACACACAATAGTAAAAAAAAGACGACAACAACTACTAGTGAAGATGTAGGGGAAACTGGATGCCTTATGAATTGTAGATGGGAATGGGAATTGTATAGACACTTTGGAAAATAGTTGGGCGGTTTCTAAAACGTGAAACAAACTTGCCACATGACCTCACTTTCCTACTCTGAGGTATCTACCCAAGAGAAAGGAAAAGATATGTCCATATAAAAAACATGTGTGAGAATGTTCACAGCAGGTTTATTCATAATAAGCCCAAACTGGAAAAAATCCAGATGTCTATCAACTGGTGACTATAGACACAAAATGTGGTCTGTCCATACGCTGAAATATTCTGCAGCGATAAGAAGCAAAGGGGTGACACGTGCTACAAGGCTGAAGATCCCCGATGATGTTGTGCTAAGCGGAAGAAGCCAGACACAACAAACTACATGTGGTAAGATTCCATTTATGTGAATTTTCTGGGAAAGGCCAATCTATGAGGGACAGAAAACAGAACAGTGGTTGTTTGGGGGCAGGGGATAGAAACTGGGATTGACTACAAAGGGACACAAGGGTTCCTTTTGGAGAGAGAGAAAATTTGCACATTCTGTACAACTGTAAATTTACTAAAAATCGTGAAATTGGGTGGATTTTATAACACAACAAAGAAAAGTCTCTGCTAATTCTATGTAGCTTTTGGTTTCTACTGCCTGTTTACAGATCCCAGTGCAGTTACATGTCACTCTTTTTGTTGGTAGGTGTCACTTATTTTTATTGGTAGGTGAGGACAGTGGATAAATATGTTGCTGGAGGAGGCCGGGGCCGATCAGGCCTGACAAACCCGGAGATGCAATGACAGGTTATCTTCGGCGGCGGGCATGCTAGTTACCCAGGCTGTGGGCAAGGACATGGCTCATCCATGGAGTTACCACCCTTCCCTCCAGAGAGCGGGCCCTGGGGAGGAATGGCTTTTCTATGGAGGAGCGTATGTCTGTCTTCATCTGCACGCTGGGGGAACTATACCAAGTGTAGACGGTCGCACTATCTTGATTCCAGGAGACAAAGACCCTCCTTGTTAAATGGAAGCTGGTCTTACTTAAAGAATGAGATTGTTTCTCTGACCACTAATCTCTTTCTTATCACATGTCCTGTCTTCAGGCTGGAACAGAGCAGAAAGCCCATGGGGAATCTTCTGGTTTCAACTTGGGCTTTTGATGTTGCCTTTGAAGAAATATCCTGGAGCTTGCTCCAAAACAGTCCAGTATAAGGTGGTAAATCCCATCATGGGGACCAGCCAGGAGTTGAGAGAGCAGGAACTTAGGCAAGGGGTCTGTGATAGTGCTCCAGCCCCAGGAGAAAAAAATAAACTATATATATTTTTTTCCTTTCAAAGTGGCAAACTAGAAAATGACAAAGTACACAGTGTTCTAATTTGGAGTACTTAGAAAATAATGGACCTGAGAGTACAGTCTGGGTGGCTTAAATTGCTTCCTGCCATACGCCTAAGGAAAGTTTTGCCCTATTGGTCTTATCCCTCCGCCCCATGGCCCCAGTTACATTTTCGTTTTCATGTCCTTTGATTCTCTTGTGTGTACCTGATTTTTTTAAAGGTGTATTTGCGCGTTAAAAATAACAGCAGGGGCACCTGGGTGGTTCAGTTGGTTAGGGTTAGGCTCAGGTCATGATCCCAGGATGCTGGGATCCAGTTGAGTCCCTCATCGGGCTCCTGCTTCTCCTTCTCCCCTCTGCTTGCCGCTCCCCCTGCTTGTACTCTCTTTCTCTCTGTCAAATGAATAAATAAAATCTTCAAAAATAAATAAATAAAATAAAAACATCAAGAACACTTTAATTTTTTTTTTTTTTTTTTACTATAATAAGAACACTTAACATGAGATCTACCCTGCTGGTAAGTTTTTAAATTTATAACTCAGTGTTGCTAACTACAGGCATGCTGTTGTACAGCAGATCTCTAGAATTTTTTCAGTTTATGTGAGTGAAACTTAGTATCCATTGAACAGCAACTCCCTCTCTCCCCCCAGACCCTGGCAACCAACGTTCTATTCTCTGTTTCTACAAGGTTGACTATTTTGCATACCTCATAGAAGTAAAATCACGCAGTATTTGTCCATCTGTGTCTGGCTTATTTCGCTTAGCTTGCTGTCCTCCAAGTTTATCCATGTTGTCACTTCAAGCAGAACTTCCTTGTTTTTAAAGACAAAATAATATTCCATAATATATTTATGCCACATTTTCTTCATGCATTTGTCATGGACATTTAGGTTGTTTCCCTAGCTTTGGTTGTTGTGAATAACGCCACAATGAACATGGAAGGCAGATAGCTCTTTGAGACCCTGATTTCAGTTATTTTGGAGAAATACCCAGAAGTGGGATTACTTGGTCATATGGTAATTCTATTTGTAATTTTTTTAAAGGAAGCTCCATATTGTTTCCCCCAGCAGCTGCACCATTTTACTTTCCCACCAGCAGAGAACAAAGGTCCTCTCTTCTCTACATCCTCACCGACAGTTGTTATCTTTTGTTTTCTTGATACTAGCCATCCCAACAGGTGCGAGGTGATATTTCATTGTGGTTTTAATTTGCATTTCCCTGATGATTTGTATTTGCCCTTCTATTACTAGTGTCTGGCAATGCCTAGAACACAGCAGATGTTCAATAAATATTTGTCAGATCAGTGGATGATTTTAAATAACACCATCTTTACTACACACACGAATGAAGATTCAGTGTGAGCTATGGAGGTGGAAGTCGGGGAGTGGGGGGTTAGAGCCTTTCACACAAGGCACATGGTCTCAAGGCTGGTGGGATTCCCTCTGGTTTCATATTAGAAGGCTGCCAAAAATGGCCGGGACCTGGGGACTTAGAGAAGTTCACCACAATGGAAAAAAAATAGTGTTTTTAGAAGAAGCTAAATGAAAACATTTTGCACAATCTTTTAAAAGTCATTATCTTAAATATTTGCATTTTCTGAATGTTTGTGCTCCGGAGCAAAGCCCAGGAATGTTTTGTTTCCAATCCCACCCATCCTTCAAGGCTTGTCTCAAGCATCTACCTCCACAGTTGCCTTTCCTGAATCTCTCATGCATCGTAGCACAGTTTTTTTCCCAACAAATATTTGTGTTCCCTCCTCCCTTTGAATCCCTGTAGCCCTTTGAACTCTTCTTGCCACTCACCCTATTCCATTTCACCTTCATCTCCTGTGACAGCTTCCTGCTCTTACCTTATCCAGCCTTCTCCATGGAAAGTCCTGAGACAGCAGCATCCTTGTGTCCCATACAGACACTGGTGCTTTGGTACCAAACATTTGTTTAATTGAACTGATTACTGACCTCATCTGGTTAGTATCAGATTACTTCTTGAGACAGGGAAGACGATCGATGTAGTGACTTATGGACCCCAGGTACTATTTAAAAATAGCTCCATTTCTAGAAACTGGCATCTGTGCATACTTGCTATGATTCAATTTTAAAACAGAGAAGCAATATTTTTTTCCCAAAAAAACCTTTATAAACTTGACAGGTATAGAAGGAATATTTTCAGTTGAGCAGGTTTGTCAAAACAATGCCTAATTTCAAGAAGGAAGGCAGGCAGAACTAGGGTGAAGTTCTCTCTTTATTTGATTGTTACCATAAAAATATGGAATCAATATTTCACACTAGTAAGTGATATTTATAAAATGTTTTGCCCTGTATGGATATACCCCCAATTAATATTTTATATGAACAAGGCACACTTAAAAAAAATCAATTTGGACTTCCGTTAGTTTCATAGTATCTGTAAATAGTTTCAATGTAAGGCTTTCTTGGTATTTGCCCAAACTCTTACCAGTGTGAGCATTTCTAGAAAGATCATGGTTTTCCTTCTGTCTCTACGTGACATGATGGAGGCAGCTATATCAATTGGGAGGATATTTGTGTAAGCTGGATTCTAATCTTGACTTTGGCACCAAACAAATGTGTAATCTGGAACAGTCACTTGAGATATCAGCCTCCTTATCTGAATCTGAATTATGAGGGAAGTGGACATCATGATTTGCTGTCAGCAGGTTGTAGGACTTCCCATTCCCTCCTCATTTGCAAGACTCACGGCTGAGGCTCTTGGGTTCACTTCTTTTTTTCCCTCCATGTAGCTGTGCCCAAGCACTGTCAGGAGAACCAGGATCAAGTGTCTGGAGACTGAGTGACGACCAGCCCAGACAGGAAGGCTATGACACAATGCTTGGGCTGGGCCTGCAGGGTGGGGCCAGGAGGTGAGGCGACCTCGGCACAGGCAGGAGAGGTCACAGGGAGGATAGGTCCTATATGCTCAGCATCTTGGGGCAGAGGGAGAGAGTAGACAAGGGGGTGAGGTCGGAGGGAAGCAGCTGGGCTGGGAGAGCTGTGCTCAGTTGGTGGGGCTCCGAGTCTTAGAGCTGTCACTAGGAGGCTTGGGTCCTTAGACAATACACCCTCCCTCCCCAAATCCATAAATGCCACAATAGACTCCTAGCAGCCTCATGAAGGGCCAATTCTGGTTTTAAATCTCCTTAAATTATAGATAAGTAAATACCAAGCAAAGATTAGATCTCTTGGGGTGAAAGGGCGTGAGAACACTGAGTCTAGAGTGCAAACAGGCCCCCTCTCTACCCTTTGCTCACCAGAGAAAGGTCCTGTGAATAAAGGAAGCACATGGGACCTTCTTTCTCTTTGCCAGTTGGAGCTCCTATAAGCCCTCCTCTGCTCCACAGGGTTCTGCCACCTGGAGGGTTCAGCTCTACTCCTGGTCTCCTCATTTCCCAGGGCCTCAAGGCTTCAAGATTGTGTCCTGACTCCTTCTAGCAAGGCTGGACCTCAGGAATGCAGAGCTAAATGCTTCCACTCCTTCCTTTCAGTCTAGTTGCAACATTCTCTTAAGTTGGAGGAGGAGAGAGTTACAAGGAGGAAGCAAACGGGAGACATAGGTTATGCTACTTTCTGATTTTGCTCGGGAAGGGCTGGGCCTTTGCTCCACTTTTTAACAGACAAAAATAAGAAGGCAACAAAAAGGCAGTGCAGGTGGCATTTGGCAGCCTGGGGTGTATGTTAAGAGAACCTTGTGCTGCTGCATTTCTTCTTCGAACTCATCTGCCTTGGGTAACAGTTGTGCAATCTTGACCTGTCCATCACACCTGCTTGTCTTGTCTCAGATTTATTTTTAAACCTTCCTGGCAAGGCAGGTATGCTAATATTTCCTGAAACAGTCCTTACCCATCCCCACAATTAGACTTCTTTTCTATTAAGGAAAAAAATCCTTTAAGATCTATATCTAATATCCCAAATGACTATTAAAGAAATCCTACTGCTTTGCTCTCCCTACCAATCCAGATCCTCGTCCTGCTGCTACAGGACACTGTTTTATTTGGAGTCAGGGTGTTGTTGAGAATGTTAACCCCTCCATCACTTGATCCTCACTTTGAAAACACCTGCAGTAGAATTTCCCTTAGACCTAAGCACTGGAAGCTTTTTACTTCCTTTTAACTAGTACACTTTTACAGATGATAATGTGATTCTTATAACAATCACATTTCTTTCTCACTTTGCCACAGCTCAAGTATAGTAATTGTGTCAAACCCTGCAGCATATCTCCTGTGGACCAGTTTCCAGATTGGTCTCATCACCCCCTATCTGCGTGTATGTGTCCTGGAAGGAAATAACTCATAACTCAAGGTTTCAAAGTTGAATGAATTTATGTGTATTCATAATGTCTCTTTTTCGCATGTCCATATTTTGTAATTTTTGTGTGTGTTGAATAACATAACATTGGTTTTATGCTGAGAGAAAATTAACAAAATAACTTAGGTAATAAGCTAAAGCATG